>OY755252.1:55767984-56075059 GCA_963576725.1 Azorinus chamasolen
GCTTTCACAGTTACTGCTATACTGTCAAAATTTCCCTTTTTCATGATGACGTTATCAAAATTCATCTCATTGAGATTTGCAGTCATTATTTCTTACAAGAATATTCAAGGTAAAGGATTACACTTCAAAGCTGTGTTGGAGCTATAATCGATCGTGAAGATTTATTCAAATTATTTGAAGTGTTTACGTGTAGCTTGTCAATGATATTCAATCTCTTGTACATTCAACTTTCGCTTCTATCACAGGTCACGGACTACTTTCTTCATGGTGTGACGCTAGTTTGTTTATTTTCACTTGGCGCATTGGTAATATGTGTAAATAGGCATTGACCATTTCCTTCATATAAACGCCTTTTTCACGCATTTGCAAACAGGGTAGGCCCAGATCAGACGGCTGCTATCAAGGTCTGCTCTGTTTGCCTATGGAATTATAATAGACCTGACTCTACAATTTCTCCCACAAACAACCATTCATGTATGCATATGCCACTATAAAAATATAGCTGATAAATATTTACGTGTCATGATTTCTTACATGCATATTTAAGCCTTTCCCTCATATAAACGTGTTTTCACGCATTTGCAAACAGAGTAGACCCAGATCAGACGGCTCCTAGAAGAGCCGTCTGATCAGGGTCTGCTCTGTTTGCTAGCGGAATTTGAAAGATCTTATTCTTTGCTTTCTAAAATGGCTACAATGTTTAACCTTCCATATTTCGTTTTTGTCCTATTTTGTCCATGAATATTCAGTAGGTATTGATATTTGTAATAAACATAGAACATGGAAAGGGTTAACAGGGAAAATGTTAAAAGATTCAATTGCATTTTCTATTAACCCATTCCCTCATATTGACGATTTTTGACAACTGTGTAAAAGTCACTTTGTGAAACCATTGTGATAAATAGAGCGTTTGCTCCTATAGGAGCACTATTTATCACAATGGTTTAAAACTACAATTTTCTAAAATTTTCCTTTTCTCTAGTTAATTAATGCTCCTTTTCGGTAGATTTATTCAAAGAGGTTGTATCTAAAAATAGCCAATGAGGTAGATATAATGGGTTAAAATTAACTTTTAATCTGTTGTAAAAACGTAATGCCTGTTCAAATTTGGATCAAGTACACTTTTGATAACTTTCAAACAAGCTTAAAATTGAGAAACAACTTGGGTCCTGGTGAGACGACGAGTTATTCGGCGTGACGTCATTATCCAAGCTGTTTGCGTGTTAAGTTGTCATCATTGTCTCGACGTTGTCATATCACAGCCGTTTAAAACAGAACAGAACAGATATTTTATTGGCATAAACATAACATGTACATTGCCATGGTACTTAAACGTCGTGGGGTTATTTGTCTTAGCGTTATGGAGTTTTTACTGTCTTAACGTGGTGGTGTTAATTTACCGTCCTAACGTTGAATTGACATTACCGATCTTAACGTTGTGGTGTCATTAGTGTCTTGGCGTTTTGATGTCTTAACGTTGTGATGTCATTAGTGTCTTGGCGTTTCGATGTATTAACGTTGTGATGTCATTTGTGTCTTGGCGTTTTGATGTCTTAACGTTGTGATGTCATTAGTGTCTTGGCGTTTTGATGTATTAACGTTGTGATGCCATTTGTGTCTTGGCGTTTTGATGTCTTAACGTTGTGATGTCATTAGTGTCTTGGCGTTTTGATGTATTAACGTTGTGATGTCATTAGTTTTTATGTTATTTCTGTCTTAACGCTGTGATGCTATTATTGTCGTAAAGATATGATGATGTTATTGTCAACAGACTCAATAAAACCGAGTCTGCAAGTTTCTCTTTTCGCATTGCTATTTTTGCTCTGCTTATCAGAGATTATGAATTCACGTCTCCAAATTAAGTGAATATTAGACAAAAGCCTCTCAGGCTAAAAAGCGGACACCTTTCCATTGCCTCTCCAGTACGTCGCGTGTAAAAATATATTTGTATCAAAAGGCGTAAAAGTTTATGGAGTATTAACTTGTAGAATGTATGCATTGCCGATGACACTTGCACACATGTCTACGTAAACAGTTTAGGACCTGACGAGAGACTCAGTAGTAGTTATTGCCGATGACACTTGCACACATGTCTACGTAAACAGTTTAGGACCTGACGAGAGACTCAGTAGTTGTCAAGGGTCGTTGAATTTGGCAAATATAATGTAGGCCCTATTCATCTTAACTCTTAGCCCTCCATATATTTTTTATCTCTTTGCCCTCTTTGAATATTACTTAGGCAAATCTTTACAAAAATTATACAGGGTATGTTGAAATGATTATCCTAGGCAAAAGCATAGAGCATGTAGGCATGTATCTTCTTGTATGGACTGTATGATAAGGGCGTGTCCTGTTTGCTTGTGAAACAATGTACATGTGATTCTACAGTTTCTGCCATGACCAAAAAATCCTGTGTCCATGTCCTATAATAAAACATAATTTAATTAATATTCATGATGTCATTATTTCTAACATGAATTTTCACGGAATAAAGGGTTACAGAGGGAAAGGATTAAGGGCTGAAACAACTCAACCATTACAGGAAAATGTCAACTATTTCATGAATATAATTTACATCATGACCCTTGTTATATAAAAAAAATGCTGTAAAACCTCTATAATTCGAAATTTAAGTAAAAATGAATTTAACCCATTCCCTCCTAGACTATTTTAAGACCCAACCTCTTAGAACAAATCTACCGAAAAGGGACATTTACTAGAGAAAAGGAAATGTTTTGGATTGTGTAATTTTGAAACTATTGTGATAAACAGAGCATTTGCTCCAATGGAGCAAATGCTCTATTTATCACAATGGTTTCAAATAATTAATTTTACAGAGGCGTCAAAAGGCGTCATTAGGAAGGAAAGCGTTAAAACTTTTCAGACAGGATAGCTAGATGTACGACATGATGATTGCAAGGCATGCAGTAGTCTCCTCTTGTAGCTTTCTGCATGAGTTTCACCCTGCACTAAGCTGACACCTGTTTTAAAGACCGATAATGATATTCGTATATGAGTGTTACGAATTAGAGAAGTTTTACTGATAATAATACTTATTTCAGTGTTCGGGTAAATGAGTGTTCGGATAACCGAGTGTTCGGATTCGGATAACCGAGTGTTGGGATTTGCGAGTGTTCGGATTAGTGAGTGTTCGGTTTAGCGAGTGTTTACTGTACACACTGACATGGTTGATTTACCAGAGCGTGTTCAATGTGTACCAATATCGGCTCAGTTATATACAGCGAGATGCTACATATCCTGTGTGGTGTTTTGAGCGTTCGAATGGAACACATTATAGCTGCCCACTTGTACTTGCTCAGATAATAAATAACGTATATAGGTTCGGCTGGACCAAGTGATGACTGCCCACATTTGTGGTATTTATAGGTTCGGATAAAGCACGTGGTGAATGACCACTTGTACTTGCTCAGAATACGCGTGAAGACTATAGGTTCGGTTGGAGCACGTGTTGACTGACCACATGGTGGAGTTTATAGGTTTGGCTGGACCACGTGGTAACTGACCACTTGTTTGGTGTAATATTTTCGGATGGAGCACCAGATAGCTGACCACTTTTATGGTGTTTATAGGTTCGATAGGAACACGTGGCAACTGACCACTCGTGTGTTATTTATATATGTACATGTATTCGGCTGGAGCAGGTGACGACTGATCACCTGTATGGCGTTTATAGGCTAGGCTTGATCACGTGGGGACATACCTTTGTGTGTTTTTTATAGGTTCGGCTGAAACACTGGATATTTGACTACTTGTATTGTGTTGATAGGTTTGGCTGGAACACGTTGTGACTGACCACTTGCATAGTGTTTATAGGTTTGGCTGTGTCACGTAGCGACTTACCACTTGTGTGGTATTTATAGGTTCGGCTGGAGCATGTCCCCAGAAAGAATTCTGATTATGAACGCTCCCTATCAGATTTGCTTAGCATATCTTGTTAATTCAAATGAATATTAAAGAATTGCGTATATTAACGGTAAGTACATTTTACATTTATCAAACCTTATCCACACGAGATTTGCCATCAGATTAAATGTAAAACCTCGTAAAACCATTCGAAATTTTACTTTAGAACAAATACATTTTTAGGCAGGTGACTGCTTAATGCAGGGTGTTCAAAAACGTGCAGAAAGCTCACATAGGAGCTTTCTTGCCTGACTTTCACCCTGCATTAAGAAGTCACCTGTCTTAAAGACCGGTTTCGTATTTTTAAACAGCTTATAAGTAGTAAATCCGGATCCTAGGGTTCAAATAGGAGCCGTTTGATCTGGATCTACTTTGTTCACGTAACTCTGCTATGGACTAAAGTTTAAGCAATGTTGCTGAATAAAAAGTATGGTGGCTAATATCTATCATTTCGTGATGTCCGAAATTTCAAAAGAACGATAAATGCGATAACATCGGGGTGAAACTCGGTTTAACCCTTTACTCCATAAATACGCCTTTCTACGCCCTTGCAAACCGAGTAGATCCAGATCAGACGGCTCCTGCGTGCGTGTTCCGGGTTGAAAGAGTTATTTTTTTTTTTTTACTTCAGGACAGATTTCGATGGCGGCGACGAAGAAGGATTTCATTGCTTATCATCATTTTAGTGTTGGTGGCATTCGTCATTGTCCGTTTTGATGGCAATGTGATACCGTCACCGTGGATTGTGAACACCCAGGTTCTCTTCAAGTCGAGTTTAAACAGCAGCACAAGCGAGAATGGATCAACTAGTGTCAAGTTAGAACTAATCCCAGCACATGCGACAAAAAGAAAAAAACCAAGGGCAAAACAGAAACACTATCCCCAGGATATCATGGCCATAGTAAGTATGTTGAGTCATAATTGAGTCATAATCATGTTCAGTCGATTTTTATTGAATCGAATTGAACTCGGATTTAAATAACTTGGTCGAACTTGATTTGAATCGAATTCAATAGAGATGAGTCGAAATCACACTCATTCGATCGAAACTAAATTGAGTCCAAATAATTGTGAGTTGAAATCATTGGAGTCGAAATCATTCACGGTATTAACATCGAATGTTATAGCAGAATAAACAACATTATCGTGCTTTTACTATAGGTCCAGATTGGATGCGTACATTAAAACAGTTTCAAGATTAGCTTCTTTATTTCCCCACCAAAGCCTATGCTGTGACCACTCTTTAGAATCGTCTCGAAGAGACGATTCTAAAGAGTGGTCACAACATTAGGTTTGGTGGAGAAATGACGAATTTCGTATTTGAGTACGCATCTTTGTTTTACTGCTCTATTTTAATACATTACTCTATTATCTTTAACCTTTAGTCTGCTGAGCAATTTATTTTTACATAACGATTTAGTGTACACCTTGCTTGTCAGAATGGATTCTGATACATGTAATAGCGTAGATACAACCAAGAGACAAATGCTTTAAATGTGGTACAATGAAACCTGCTTAAACGCTTTACCTGATGAATTCTCATTTTAGAACGGCATGTGAACACACAGCCAGACACACAGACACACAGAGAGACACACACAGACATGGAGACACATAGTCAGACAGACACATATACAGTATACATACATACACACAGGCAGGCAGACACACATATAAAAATATCACGGTTATGGTAGAAACTGTAGAATCAGATATGTATCACCCCATGTGCAAACAGAGCAGACCCTGATCAGACCACTCCTACAGTAGCTGTCTGGTCTAGATTTACTCCTTTTGCAAAGGCCCCAGTCACACTGACAGCGAATCGTTATGGTTGGATGAATTATAACAGCAAAACCATTATTACATTTACATGTCATTTTGAAACAATTTTGTCTATTTAAAAGGGTCCTTTCAAATATCTGGAAAACTACAAGAACCCCTGCTTTGAACGCCCGGATGGAGAAATCGCCTGTTTACCGTACTTCTACCTCGCAGGGAGTCCTAAATCGGGAACCACCGATCTCTCGTCTAGGATCACGAATCACCCGGATGTGTCGAGTGACGTTCCCAAGGAGACGCATTGGCTTACAAGAAAGAGATTCTGTGAGTCAGAAAGAAATAAGCATTTTAAAAATGTTTAGACACCGTTTTGATAATCGAATACAGTTGAACTTCGATATCTCGAACTCGGATAACTCGAACATCGGGATAACTCGAACAAAATGTTCTTTCCATCCAAAACTTACAATACATAATTGCTCTAATAATGTATCCATACAGATATCTTGAAACACATGTGACAGCTTAATACAGGTCTAAAGTAATGCTTTCAGCATTACTTTAGACCTGTATTAAGCTGTGGCCTTGAGAAATTGTTCAGATTCGAAATCGGATTACTCGAACTTCTGTTATCCCGAACTAATTCGTATGGTGCATTGAAGTTCGAGTTATCGAAGTTCAACTGTATATCTCTGACCCGAACACTCAAATAAGTATTACTATCGGCCTTTAAGAGAGATAGCAGCTTCATGCAGGGTGAAAGTCATGCATAAAGTTCCTCTGAGGTCTTTCTGAATGACTTTCACCCTGCATTAACCCGCCTAAATATTTACTAAATGTTCGGAGGAGCGAGTTTCAGATTAGCGAGGTTCGGATTAATGAGATTCGACTTGGCGAATTTCTGAAGTTCGGATAAGCAAAGTTCGGATCAGCGAGGTAACTTAAGTTCGAATCGGCGAGGTAACTTAAGTTCGGATCAGCGAGGTAACTTAAGTTCGGATTAGCGAGGTAACTTAAGTTCGGATTAGCGAGGTAACTTAAGTTCGGATTAGCGAGGTAACGGAGGTTCGGATTAACAAAGTTCGGATAAGCGAAGTTCGGATTAGGTAGGAAACGGAGGTTCGGATTGGCGAAGTTCGGATTTGTGAAGTCGGATTAGCGAGGTAACGGAGGTTCGGATGACCGAAGTTCGGATTAGAGAAGTCAGGTTAGCGAGGTAACGGAGGTTCGGATTAAAATTCGGATTAGCGAGATAAGGGGTTCGGATTAGCGAGGTAACGGAGGTTCGCATTGGCGATTTTCGAATTAGTGAAGTTCGGATGAGCGAGGTAACGGAGGTTCGGATTAGCGAAGTTCGGAGGTTCGGATTAGCGAATTTTTACTGTACATGGGTGTTTGTTTAGATTTTTATTTTTGCACGTATCTCTTTCGCTATCAAGAATATCAACACAATTTGTCTATTTAATTTAGTAAACATTTGTTAATTCTTCTTCCCTTTTTGATTCAAAAGCATGTTCTCATCATCACACAGTTTGGATTCTGATGAGACAGAGCGAGTTATCCCGCGTTTCGTCTGGGCCAAAACTGTTTGCAGAATCGCTGAAGCTAACGAAGATCGTTTTATCATTATTTATTATACTGGCATTCATGACATAGAGTTTATGCATTATTTATCTGCGTACCACTTTCCTTGACCTGACGGTCATTTGCAAACAGCTTGGATCCAGATGAGACGTCGAGTAAATCGGCGTCTTATCAGGATCCAATCTGTTTGACACTCGGTCAATAGTTTCTCAAAAATGAAAGTAAAAACTGTGACATATCAGTTTCCTCCGAAATTATCTTTTCATAAGGATAAATTCATTTCAGACTATAATGCTCGACAGAAAACCTATCCAACAATTGACGACTATGTAAGAAAGTTTGACCATGCAGCTAAGGATATCAAAGCATCCGGGGACTCTTCATATCACCCAAAGATTGTAGGTAAGAAAGATAACTCCTACAGTGAGTAGATGTGCGTATACGTTGGGTATTTGTAAGTGTTGGTACACCTCTGTGTGTGTGTGTGGGGGGGGGGGGGGGGGTATGTGCGTGCGTTTGTGCGTGTGTGATTTAATAATGTTCAACAGAAGATCCAATAATTGACCGACTATGTAAGACAATTTGATCGTGCACCAAAGAATATAAAACATCCGCGGACTCTTCCTATCACCCACATAGGCCACGCAGAAAGCTAACTTCTACAGTGTGCCGATGTGCGTAGATGAATCCAAATATGACGTATCCACCGTGGTTATGGTGGTCCGAGCACAGGGGTCTGGACCGCTTCATGGTTGTCTATATGTACTATATAATAACAAGGGTTCCAACTAGCAGAACGAATATCCGTGTACCACGAGTACAAATATGACTGTAACTCTTACAATTTAAATGATAATTTCGTAATTCTTTCGGCTATTGGAAGCCAATATATTTTTCTATCAAATAAATATAATCTTATAACGGTAACTTATGAACAAGTATCAATCCAACAATGATTTTCTCAAAATTTCACGTGTTTTTTTGGTTAATGACAAACGTTCGTTCACACCGGGTTCACTATATCACAGCAATAACCTGGCAATTTGCAGTTTAAAAAATGGCGTGGTTCAATAAAACGAATCAATTCTATCACCCACCTTCAACTTGTAGTCCCCAGCATTAAAAGAATGATGTAAAAGTAGCGAGTTTTGTCAGTTTGCTTCAAATCGTCGAGGAAGGAGCCATTGTACGTGACGTCACGGATTTCCCAACTTTTCCTTCGCTCATCCAATGAAATGGCTCCATTCAAATTTGTTGCAAAAATGGCACCATCCGAAATAGAAACATAACGACAGAAGGAAAGGCCACTGTTGTTAGTTGCTTACTTATTTAGAGGACAGAACAAATGGAGATTGGTGATATAATTGGGTTGTTTTATCGAACCACGCCATCTTTTGAACTGAAAATCGCCAGGTTATGGCAGTGATATAATGAAACCGGGGTGAACGAACGTTTGTCAATGACCTAGAAAACACGTGAAATGTTGAGAAAATCATTGTTTGATTGATAATTGTGCATAAGTTACCGTCAGAAGATTATATTTATTTGATAGTAAAATATATTGGCTTTCAATAGCCGAAAGAATTACAAAATTATCATTGAAATTGCAAGAGTTACAGTCATAATTGTACTCGTGGTACACGGATATCCGTTCTGCTAGTTGGAACCCTTGTTATTATATAGTACATATAGACCCCCATGAAGCGGTCCAGACCGCTGTGGGTCCGAGAGCATACTCCCCCGGGAAAAGTCTAGAATTTTGTAGTTTTGAAACCATTGTGATAAATAGAGCATTTGCTCCTATAGGAGCAAATGCTCTATTTATCACAATGGTTTCAAAATGTGTCTTTTACAGATGCGTCAAAAGGCGCCAGTACGAGGGAATGGGTTAAAGCTTACATGACAAGACTTCTAACATTTATAAAAATCTACCCCTCTCCTCTAAGCCTTCGAGTTTTGTTCCATTTTGGACATTATAATGTTTTCACCTTTCATATTGATGTTACGCACATACCTAGGTGTGTATCATTTGTATCAACAATTCGTAATTAGATTTCTTTTGAGTAGTCACTTTAGATAAACATTGTTGAATTAGTAGCCTAATCACAATTTGTCATGTGGCCACGCTGCGGGGGAAGGTTGGTGATTGAGATTAAACCATTTCGGCTCCGTATTTCTTAAACACTTTCCCGCATTTCCAAACAGAGTAGACCCAGATCAGACCGCTCCTATTTGCTCTGATCTGTATGCTTATGACCTGGTTTAGATGACATTAGCAGATCTGCGATCCCCCGTGCAAACAGTTTGCAACCAGATGACGGGCCTGGTAACTCGCGTCTCATCAGGATCCAAACTGTTTGATGCTGTTATCATATCTTTCGTAGCAATGATAAAAAATAAAGCAGACATGAAATAGATCTACTACAGAAATGAGTTCGCCCTTTCCCTCACACAAACACTTTTTTCATGTTTTTACGACCAGGGTAGACCCAGATCAGACTTCTCCTGTAGGAGCCGTCTGATCAGGGTCTGCTACGTTTGCTTATGAAATTGTAATATATCTGAATCTACAGTTTCTTCCATAAATACCAAATATTTCCGTGTACATGATATAATTATTCAGCTAGATCTAATAAATATTTATGATATCATAATTTCTTATATGAATATTCTTCAATGAAAGCGTAAAGCATACTGCAGTTTTCACAGCCTGCAGAACGAATTGGTTGCTTAATTTAATCTGTATTTTCATAATTACAATTTAAAAAAAAAAGAAATATCAAAGAGGGTACCGCTTGTCCAGTTGGAGTTATCTATCGTTGTTTTAGGCGATTGCAGTGCCTCTACAATGTGGGACAATTTCAACTTGAGAGTGCTGAAAGAGAATCAAAACCTAACACAGCCGATACACACCATCCCAGACTTCATTCACCATTTAAATCCGAAGTCAAAGATCATTGTTATATTGAGAAATCCTATTGACAGGTAGGTACATGTATGTTTTCAAGCAACAGTTGTCTAGACTACCAGCTAAATAGTTGCACTTCGATATCCAGAATTCGGATAACTCGAGATTCCGGATAACTCGAGGTAAAAGCTTGGCACTTCCTTTACAATACCAAATTGTTCTATTGTATTACTGGCATATCTTAAACACATGTGACAGTTTAATGCAAGCCTGAAGTACCGGTATTACTGAAGGGTCCTATAGGAGCTTTCAGCATTACTTTAGTCCTGCATTAAGCTGTGAACTTGAGAAAGTGCCAATATTAGAAATTGGATGACTCGAAATTCTGTTATGTCGAGGTCATTTATTTATGTGGTCTCTTTAAGTTCGGCATATCAAAGTGCGACTTACATTAAAACCTCTTTTGATAAGCGACCACCAAAAGGAATTCTAACTGGATGGTATTTAATGCAGGACAAAAGTTATGCAGTAAACCTCCATAGGATCTCATAGATCCCAATGTTTCTTCAGCTATCCCTTCACTCTCATGAGGACAGCTCTGTGATATCATATTCAAACATTTTGAATCCAGATGAGAGGCCGAGTAACTCGAAATCTCATCCGGATTCAAACTGTTTGACAATATTCATATATGTATATGGAATTTGAAGAAACGCCCACTCAAAAAATAGAAGCATACGAAATGTGTTCAGGCGACAACAATGATGGCACTGATAGGGTTAAGTTTTCGATATACAGATATACTCAGATACTAAAATCTTAATTTCTCCACCAAACCCTATGTTGTGACCAAGAGACGATTCTAAAGAGTGGTCACAACATAGGGTTTGGTGGAGAAAACCCTATGTTGTGACCACTCTTTAGAATCGTCTCGAAGGAAACCCTATGTTGTGACCACTCTTTAGAATCGTCTCGAAGAGACGATTCTAAAGAGTGGTCACAACATAGGGTTTGGTGGAGAAATAAAGGAGTTATTCTTGAAAATGTTTTAATGTACACGTCGTATCAGGACCTCTGCTGTACCTATGTAACCGCTTGCATGTTTCTCCTTCAGACTGTATTCTGACTATTTATACTTCACTAATAAAAACAAGACCGCCATTGACTTCCACCAACGTGTTCAAGAAGGTCTAGAGAATTTCAAGGATTGCTTCAAACACTACTCTCAGCGACATTGTTCGCTCTTTCGGCCAACAGAGAAGATGGTAGGTTGTAACAGTGTTTTCTCCACAGTCCTGCCGTGTTGTCCGTGGTAACAAGACTTAATCCTTTACCTCATGAATAATCATGTCAGAAATAATGACTGAATGAACAGCATCATAACCATCATAATCATAATCATCATCATCATCATCATCATCATCATCATCATCATCATCATCACCCTCCTCCTCCTACTCAGGAACTTACTTATTACTGGTATCATATACCTGATAGAATAACCGTTACTGATATCATCATCATCTTCCTGATATCATCATCAACAACAACATCATCATCATCATCTTCATCACAATCCCTAGTATCGCCATTATTTTCTTGATAATATCATCATTACTGAATCCTCATTATCGTCTTCCACATATCATCATTCAAGGCATCATAATCATCGTTTTCCTAAAATTATCATCATCGTCTTCCCTGGATCAAATTTAAAACGCGTGATCATCATCATCATCATCATCATCATCATCGTAAATGTCGTCTTCCTAAAACCATCATCATCTTCTTGGCATTTATCATAAACCTGTGCCATAACCATCTTCATCCATCATCTTCTCGTCCACCATCTTCATGCATATGACATAGGCTATATAACGTTTTCTTTACCACGATCCCTTGAATTACGTTTTACACGATATTTACTGTATTTATAGTGTTTCAAATAAAACGACTTATTTACATAGTAAAACCTCACTAATGCGACCACCTAAAAGAGGTTTAATTATGGGTGCTAGATGCAGGTGGTAGCTTAATGCAGGACGAAAGTAATGCAGAAAGCTCCTCTAGGAGCTTTCTGCATTACTTTTGCCCTGCATTAAGCAACCACCTGCTTATAAAGACACACATGTTTATTCATTAATTGGTCGCATTAGAGGGGTTCTTCTGTATTTGCAAACATAGTAGACAATTATCAGACATGTCCCGCAGGAGCTGTTTAGTTTCGTTTGCTTACGGAATTCTACAGTTTCTTCCATTGCCACCATTTTTGTCTTCTTATGTCATAATAAGCATTTAGCTAATTAATAGATCTATTCACAAAACCGTTAATACTTACATACATACTACATGTACAATAAAGTTAAGGGTAACCAACCCGTTCGATCACATTCTCGTTGATTCATTCACTTGAATGTATGAACATTCATTCAACCCTTTAGCCTGCTATGGGCGGATGAGTGAATACCTATGCAAACAGTTTGGATCCAGATGAGACGCCGAGTAACTCGGCGTCTCATCAGGATCCAAACTGGTTAACACCCGGATTGCATTTTGGTAGACACAATGATTATAGCTTGAATTTTGAAAAGTAGTAGGTGAAAATTTCTGTAAAAATAATTTGCTCAGCAGGCTAAAGGTTTAGGAACTACTGGTTATGGTTACCTAATCTACTCATCCCCTACTCGTTCATTCGTTTACATTTCATATTTCAGATCCGTATCTACATCGGACTTTACTACTATTTCATTGCTGACTTCATGCGCGTGTTCCCAGAGAAACAAATATTAGTCCTGAAACTGGAAGACTATTCTTTAAACATGGCTGAAAACATGAAGAAAGTGTTTGCCTTCCTTGAAATAGGTAAGAATCATTATGACGGCTGACAACTGACAGAAAGGCTTGCAACGGAATTAGGTTATACAGCAATGACCACTAAATAAGCATAATTCTGGATTGTTATGCCCCCGCCGTTAGGTATCAACCATTTTCAGAATATAGTTACGCTTGTCCGTCCGTACGTCTGTACGTACGTCCGAAATTTCCGTCAAGGACTTCTTGGCTCGTGTAATAAGGTGGACTGGTTTGATATTTGGTCTGAAGCATTAATATAGTGAGTTGTAACGTGTCTCCCCTTTTCAGGTCTGTCGTCCATCTACTTCCTGTTTGCCGACACTTTGATTAAATTTTGGTGATTGTTTAATGACAAAAAATTTCGTCGGAGATTTCTTCGCT
Source organism: Azorinus chamasolen (assembly GCA_963576725.1). NCBI lineage: Eukaryota > Metazoa > Mollusca > Bivalvia > Cardiida > Solecurtidae > Azorinus > Azorinus chamasolen. Next base: position 55,781,417 of record OY755252.1, read on the forward strand.
GGTTTGATATTTGGGCTGAAGCATACTTATAGTGACTTGTACCGTGTCTCCCATTTACTTCCTGTTTGCCGGCGGGGGTATCCGTGTCCCATGGACGCATTTTCTTTTATTTAAAAAGGTAGTAGCTTAATACTGGACCAAACTTATACAGATAGCGCCTAAAGGAGCTTTCTGCATGGCTTTAACCCGAATTAAACCGTTCCCTCATATTGACGTCTTTTGATGCCCCTGAAAAGTCATTCTTTTGAAACAATTGTGATAAACAGAGCGAAGGGGCAAATGCACTATAACGCTCTTATACACTTGGAAATAAGATTTGTTCCTGTACATGAAAATATGATTTGTTCCTACTCATGGAAATTATATTTGCCCCTGCACATGCAAATTAAATTTGTTTCCTCATACGAAAATTAAATTTGTTCCTGCACGTCATGGAAAATATATTTATTCCTACAAAATGAAATTTAGTCGTGTTCCTACACATGAAATCAGAGATGTTATTACACATTAAATCAGATTTGTACTATGTACATATTTGGCCTATGTAAACAGTGTAGACTCAGATCAAACGGACCTCACTGATCTTCGATGTTTGTTTCACAGGCTCCAAAGATAGTATTGGCAAAATGAATTTTTTCAGCGGTACTCCTACACAAAGATATTAGATTTGTTCCCACACATACAATATAGTTATTTTACCCATGAAACATATTTGTTCCTACTCATGAAACCTAGATTTGTTCCTACTCATGTTAAATAACATTTGTTCCTAAACATGGAAATAAGATGTGTTACTACCAACGGAAATTAGATTTGTTCCTAGATATTGAAATTAGATTTACTAAATGGAAGTATGTTTTGATATAAATTAGATTTGTTCATAACATATACCTGGGGTTGGGTCCAATACTATTTTACCTTCAAAAGCATTAAACAATGTTTAACCCTTCGCTTGCTGAATTTTAAAATACATTTCTCCTTCTTAACCCATGCCCTGCTGTATAATTACATATATCTTCACTGTGTACAAGTATTGCGCTGTGCAATCACTGCTGTGGAGTGCACTGGTTGCACAATCAACTTGTAAATAGTGCAGACCCTGACGAGACAGCTCCTGCAGGAGCTGTCTCATCTGGATCTTCACTATTAACAGGTAGGTATATTGACGTGAATAGCAAGCGAAGGGTTAAGTTTCTTTCATTTGTTACATAATCAGTTTCAGAGTATCAAGCTGTTTGGATCCAAATGAGACTCTGAGTTTCGGCCACTCATCTGGATCCAAACTGTTTGCAGTGTTCATCTCAAGTTCGTCACGTGGATTGCAGTTTTGACAGGTTTGCTCCCAACCCTCGATATGTACAATAGTGTTCTTTCTTGCATGCCATTATAAATAGCAAGCTAATAAACCCTTTCATCCATGAATATTTATGTAAAAATAATGAGGTAATGAATATCAATTACAATAATTTGTTATAACAGCACATGGACACAGTGAAATTTTGGCCATCGCAGAAACTGTAGAATCACATCTATAATATATCATAAGCAAACAGAGCAGACCCTGATCAGGCGGTTCCTATAGGAGCTGTCTGGTTTGGGTCTACTCTGTTTTTTCAAAGGCGTAGAAAGGTGTATTTATGGAGTAAAGGGTTAATATCTATACATAAACATTATTTCTTACATGAATATTCATATGGTGTAAAGGGTCAATGGCTATGTTTCAGCTCCGCTGGGCCCAGAGGAGATGGAATCGCTTGTCCACGATCACAAGACGCGCAATGCCAAAAGCAAATCAGCTCAGAAAGTAGGGGCCATGATGTCCGAAACACGAGAACTTTTACATGAATTTTATAAACCGCACAATAAAAAGCTTGAGCATATGTTAAACAAAAAACTATGGGACTAACTCTCTGTCGATTGAATATTTATGTAAAAATAATTATAGCATGACTGTTAATGAGATTAATTATATATGGATACGTGATTTTGTTCAACACGTTAGAAGATTTGTATTATTCCATAAGCAAACAGAACAGACTTACAGAGTCATCGGATCTGTGTCTATTCTGTTTGCAAAGGCGTACACATGTGTGTTTGTATGTCAGAGAATTGACGACTTTGCAAATTGAGAATACATTGTACATGTATAGTAAAACCTCTTTATAACGAACACTAATTTGTGTTAATTATTTGGTATTTAGGGCAGGTGGCCGCTGAAAGCAAGGTGAAAGTAAAGCAGAACGCTCCTACAGAAGCGTTCTGTTTTACTTTCATCTTGCTTTAAAGAGGAAGTCCCTACAATGATCGCATATGTTCAATAATATCATAAAACTTGGTATTTGTTATGTTCTATCATTATTATGAAGGTTCCCAATTTGAACTTATATCGAAAAATGCTCCTGTGATACAAATAAACCGATGTCATCAATACTGATAATTTTTGTTCTACAACACAATATTATCGGCCTTTTCCGTTAAATTCTTCCGCGTTTTGCCGATGATCACCCGATCCCTCCATTGTTTACGTAATAGCTTTCTCGGAAATGGTCGGAGAATTGCGAATAGGGCGAACAGTTACGAAACTAAAACCCAACCCGAATAAAACTGAAACATCGGGGAGTAAAACCGGGATCGGCGATATCAAACACATGGATGTTTTGTCATTATAAACGGTAATTGGATGGGGCTTTTTGCGATATACTACTTTTCAGCATATAAACAAATGAGTTTTGTACATTTTAAGTGTTTAGGAAACGCGTCAAATGTAGGGACATCCCCTTTAAGCAGCCACCTGCCTTTAACACAAAATACTTGATGTAATTTAGTGGCCATTATAGAGAGGTTTTACATGTACAAGATAAGATCGCTCTTGTAGGATTTCGATATCTTCAACTTCAAGTGACCATACAAATTACTACGAGATAACACAGGTTTGTGACATCCGATGTCTAATCTGCACAATTTCTCAAATTTACAGCTTAATGCAGGTCTAAAGTAATGCTAAAAACTCCTGTAGGAGCTTCCAGTATTACTTTAGACCTGCATAACGCGGTCACATGTATTCCTAGATATGCGTAATGATACATTTTAGAGCAATTCTGTATTGTAAATTTTGGAAGGAACGGGCTTTTAGTTCGAGTTATCTCGAAGGTCGAGTTATCCGAGTCTGAGATATCGAAGTTTAACTGTATACATCTATTCCTTTGTTCATATGCCATTATTTAAAAAAGGTTAATTAGTATATGATCGTTATATTTTACATGAATGTTAGTTACATTAAAGTGTGTTTAACCCTTCTACCCCTTATTATTAACGTCATACATTACGTAATTAGTCCCTCACCGGTTACCGATTGGGGGACTATAGGTTTGCTCGATTCCGTCTGTCCGTCCGTCTGTCCGTCCGTCTGCAACGCTTTGTGTCCGGGTCACATCTCCTACAAGGGTAGGCTAAATTCATTTTTACTTTACACATGGAACAAGCATGGTGAAAGGAAGTGTCATGCACAAGCGCCACAACTCTACCATTCATATTTTGGAGTATTTCCCTTTTTCATATTTCCCTGTCCGGACACTAACTCTTTATCTACTAGTTCAATTGATTTGAAACTTCACATATGGAACAAGCATCACGAGAGAAAGTGTCATGCCCAAGCGCCTAACTCTAGCATCAATATTTTTGAAGTTATTCCTCCTTTTTCATATTGTTTTTCTTATTATTTTTACAAATAATATTCAAATTGGTCATGTATATACTATGGTCAACTACACCATGGTTTTGCGGTTTGGAGGAGTTTTTTAATCCGGTGTTGGACTCATGCATTGCATAGCGATGCAACATTAACTTGCTGAATATGCCATACTTTTCCTCATATAAACGCTTTTTGTAGCCTTTGCAAACAGAGCAGACCCAGATCAGACGGTTCCTGTTCAGGGTCTGCTCCATTTGCTTATTGAATTTTAATAGTCAGTTAATAAATATTCATGTTGTCATTTTGATGTCATCATCTTTTACAAGAATATTCAAAAAGTTAAAATTCATCAAAGTTCCAGTGTGCTGCCAAATGGTTAATATCAAATGTTTTTACTTTGAATTAGTTTGAACATTTTATTGTATATTATAAACATTCATTTTTGGAAATGAAACTGATTTCGATTTGCTAAAAAATCAGTCAATACAGTTGAACTTCGATATCTCGAACTCGGATAACTCGAACTTTCGAGAAAACTCTAAGTAAAAGTTCAGTCATTCCAAAATTTACAATGCAAAATTGTTAAAAATGTATCACTACGCATATATTTAGTAACACATGAAACAGCCCAATGCAGGTCGAAAGTAATGCTAAAAGCTCCTGCTGGAGCTTTCATCATTACTTTCGAACTGCATTAGGCTGTGATAACAAGAAACTCTAAGTTTTGTAGTTTTATTTGAAATTTACATGTATCGCACAACGTTAAAACCGTTCGAAGCAGGCGAAACTTGACACAGACGAGAATTAATTAGTTTCATGAGAAATGATAAAAATTGGGGAAAAAATGGACAGTAGAATCCCTTATTGTGACCACTTACTGAATAAACATAGCTGTGTAGGAGCACATTTGTTTCGGAGCACATTTGTCTTACGTAAGACGGGTGCGGTCGCATTTGTCTCACGTAAGACAAATACGACCTCAACTGTCTCAACAAAAACACACAGTTGTGTTACAGATGTGCTCCGATCAAATTTTTTAAGGGACAAGAAAGCACAATTGTCCCGCGTAATTTTTTACAAAATACAAGCACATTTGTTACATATTTTTCAATGGTAGAAAAAAACTCTTAGAATCGAGGTTCGCCGTTTTATCTCATGTGAAGTGTAATTATCAATAGGTCTGCTAATGCTTTTCTATATAAATTCTTAAACCTTAAAACTGTAGTGGAACTATTAATTGCGAAATCTCTAATTCAAGAAGTTTGATTGGCTGAACCTTAAGGTGTACACCGAAACATACGGAATCCTGTTAGTGTCATATGGAATACCGTGCCTCGCATCCTTTTATGTCTGAGGTGGCCGATACAAGTGCTGGATGAAGTCATTGTTTTCCCATTGCGATAGGTCCGACAAAAACATGGACTTCAGTTAACTTCAGAATTATATGCGGCCAAAAATTCAGCAGTCCGAGAAAGAATCCGCAGCCAGAAAGGCTGGATGACGTCAGTGTTTTACCCACTCATGAAAATAAATCTGACAAAAACACGGACTTCAACTTGAGACAAATGCGGCTAAAAATTCGGCAGCCCCGAGAAAAAAATCTGCAGTCGAAAAAGTTGGATGAATTTTTCCCCTTAGCCATAGGTTCGACAAAAGCACGGGCTTCAAAAATTTATGCGGCCAAAAATCGGCAGCCCCGAGAAAAAATCCGCAGCCGGAAAAGCTGGAAAAAGTTCGTGTTTTTCCCTTAACCATAGGTCTGACTAAAGCATAGACTTCAGACATATATGCGGCCAAAAATTCGACAGCCCCGAGAAAACTAACGCAGACGGAAAAGTTGGATGAAGTCCATGTTTTTCCCAAAGCCATAGGCCAACAAAAACACGGACTTCAGAAAAACAGTTGACCGAAAATTCGGCAGCCCCGAGAAAGAATCCGCAGCTGGAAAAGCTGGATAAAGTCCGTGTTTTTCCCTTAACCATATGTCCAACAAAAGCACGGACTTTAGACATATATGCGGCCAAATATTCGGCAGCCCCGAGAAAACATCCGCAGCCGGAAAAGTTGGATGAAGTCCGTGTTTTTCCTTAGCCATAGGTCCGACAAAATCACTAACTTCAGACATATATGCGGCCAAAAATACGGCAGCCCCGAAGAAACTACCGCAGACGGAAAAATTGGACGAAGTCCATGTTTTTCCTAAAGTCATAGGCTTATAAGAATTTCAGAAAAGACTTCAGAAATGTATGTGGCCGTGTTTTTTCCAAGTGTCATAGGTCCGGAAAAAAACACCGACTTCAACTTCAGAATTATGCGCGGTCGAAATTCGGCATCCACAAGAAAAAATCCGAAGCCAAAAAGCTGGATGAAGTCTGTGCTTTTCCCAAAGTCATAGGCTTACATAGGCTTAAAACGCTCACTTTCAGTACTTTGATTTCTGATGGAAACGGTATCCTTGCCGCCAAATAAATCGGGATATTACAAAGACTTTCATAATTCTGAAAGGCCGATAGGGAGGTCATGAAGCACAGTTATTGTTTTTGTCATTGGCAATTCTATTAAAGATAAGTATCTAAACCTCAGAAATATGGACATTTTTATGTGGATTAACTGAAAAGAATATTATTATTTATTTAGCCTACACAAGTAAAAATACAGCGTTTCCTTCATAAAGACTGAAAGACGAAGAACTTTCAAGTACCCCCTCATTCCTATTGACGACGTACTTTTTCAAATTTATTACTAAAATAAAATAATAAATAAATGAAGAATCGGAGAGAAAAGCGAATATTTCTATAAAACTAGCATGCTAATCAACCGATCATGAAGGAAAGTTAGCGACTGACAGCGGTTTCTTAATAGTGTAGACTTGAAGATTCTATTCGATTATGTGATTTATAATATATCTCTAAGTAGGTCTGTTATCGCAGATAATTTCAGGTTGCAAATGTGGACAGATAGACGGACAGACAGGCAGCTAATTTCTATATCCGCCTTTTCGGACAATTACAATGTACTAAGCAGAAACAGTTTTCCTTTCCCTGTTCTATATTTATTCAAACTTTGAATACCAACTGAATATTCATGGACAAAATGGTTATGAAATATTGATGGTGAAACGTGGTAGCTATTTTAGAAACTAAAGAAACAGTTCAATCTAATTCCATAAGCAAACAGAGCAGAGCCCGATCAGACGGCTCCTATAGGAGTCATATGATCCGTGTCTACTCTGTTTGCAGATGCATGAAAACACATGTATGTGAGGCAACGGGTTGAGTAGAATTTTAGTAGGATATGATAGAATGTGAGACAAATGTGCCATGAGTGTCCTTCCTTTAGTGTGTCGATAACATCTTTCTCATTTCCAATTTATCGCAAATATAAATGTTTACGAGCACATCGGTCACACCTCGTGAGACAAATGTGCTCCTACACAGCTGTCCTCATAAGCAGGTGGCTTCTTAATGCAGGACGAAAGTTATGTAGAAAACTTTCGTCCTGCATTAAGCTACCACCTTCCTCTGCCACCGAGAATTATGTCCCTTTTTTGTGGTGAAATCAGAGGGGTTTTACTGTATATCAATACCCTGGTTCGATCCCTAGTGGTCACGTCAGAGGGGTTTTACTGTAAATCAATACCCTAGTTCGATCCCTAGTGGTCACGTCAGAGGGGCTTTACTGTAAATCAATACCCTAGTTCGATCCCTGGTGGTCACGTCAGAGAGACTTTATTGTAAATCAATACCCTAGTTCGATCCCTAGTGGTCACGTCAGAGGGGGTTTACTGTATATGGTTCGATCCCTGATGGTCACGTCAGAGAGACTTTACTGTATATCAATACCCTGATTCGATCCCTAGTGGTCACGTTAGAGGGGATTTACTGTATATGGTTCGATCCCGTGTCGCCAGAGTTTAAGGCTGTTCACTCCATGCAAACGCTTTAAAATAACGCCTTTGAAAACCAGGATATTCCCATATATAAGACAGCTGTCTGGTCAGGACCTGCTCTGTTTACTTATGTGAATATATAGATCTGATCATAATACAGTGTCTGCCATATTCCCATATGCCAGTGTAATAATTTATCTAAGTACAGTTGAACTTCGATAATTCGAACTTCAAGGGACCATACAAATTAACAGAAGTTCGAGTCATCCGATATCTTAACCGAACAATTTCTCAAGGCCACAGCTTAATACAGGTCTAAAGTAATGCTGAAGCTCCTGTAGACCTGTATTAAGCTGTCACGTGTGTGTTTCTAGATATCTGTAGCGATACATTTGAGAGCATTCGTATATTGCAAGTTTTGGAAGGACTGAACTTTTTGTTCGAGTTATCCCGAAGTTCGAGTTATCCGAGTTCGAGATATCGAAGTTCGACTGTAATACTAACGATTTATTTGTTGATTACATGATTATTCATGGAGTCAAAGGTTAATGCGACAATGGTAACCACTACACAACAGATGCATCCACTTGATAAAAGTTACTGTCTAAACTATACATTTGTGCTAAAAATAGAAAACAATAATCCCCCACTTGGTACCCCAAAGACTTGCTTAAAGCAAAGAACTGGTCAAAAAGCCAATGAAAACCATCTAAAAAGGATACCATTTCGTCAAACTTAAGAGCCTTTATTGGACTGGTGCAATAAGCATATCAAAATTTATAAATTTTGTAAGCCAACTTCAGAATTGTTTGTGAATCGAGGGTATTCTATTTGAATGATAAAAAACAATGTAATTACAAAATAACGTCTCTCTCATCCTGCTATATATTTTTTCTTTCATTTCTGTTGAAAAATGCAATCAAGCGTGTCAAGCAGTTTGGACTCCGATCAAACACAGAGTTACTCGTCCTCTCATAATGATCCAAATTGTTTGGAAATGTCGTCACAAGTTCATTCCGTAGATCGTAATTACGACAGAGAATTGCGCCCAGTCCTAAACAGGGCTGTAGCAGGATTCGAATGTAATATACGCACCGTTGGTATAGGGGTCCGGCGTCATGCTCCTCCGGGAAAAGTTAGAATTATGTAAGTTTGAAACCATTGTAATGAATAGAGCATTTGCTCAAACAGGAGCAGATGCTCTATTTATTACAATGGTTTCAAAAGGTGACTTTTACAGAGGCATCAGAAAGCGTCCATATTATGAGGAAATTAGTTAAAGCTTAAATGACAAGACAACGTTCATTAACGTCAACTACCCCCTTCCCCTTAGTCTTCGGTTTCAGTTCCATTTTGACCATGATAATGTTTTCATCTTTCAGATTGAAATTACGCACGCGCGCATGCGCGTATCGCTAGCTACGCCCCTGCTCAAATTGTGTCAGATATTACACGTACGTCTGCTCGTTCGTGCCATATGCTTGGCTGATTTTGTAAGGTTCCAAGTCACCTTTGCGCACAATAATTTTTTCCGTGTCCTCTGTGTTGTCTGTTTGTATATGCAGGGTACCAGCTCGTCTCATACAGTAGATTAAGCCTATTGTGGCTATAGAGACGTAACAGCTAGCACCAATGGCTATGTAGAACATGACGTCATAAGAACCCAACTCATCTTTGATCACACCTGAAAATAAACATAAATAAGACCATATCATCATATTAACATCCAGCAGATCTATATAATTCCACAATCAAACAGAACATAACCTAGTCAGACGGCCCTGTGTGTACTCGTAAAAAACTTAAGGGATTCGTTGTTGGTCAAAAATACCTTTTTAATAACATATATAGCAATAAAGGGAGGTCAATGTGCTGTTTAGATTGTATTCAATATCCACCCCTCTCAAACTTGACAGATTCGCAGTCCCATGTACATAGAAAGCAAACGTCAGTTGACATAGATTTCATTTAGAATGTTTTGTTCTTTTTCGACTGACCTTACACATTCCATACATATATTAGGATTACCTCCTGTGAGACCACCGAGGAAATTCCCAATCCCATACATCAGATTGAGGAGGGCAATTCCCTTCGGATACCTCTCAAGACCGGAAGCCTCAAACATAATGGCTGGTTCCTGTGCCACTGTCACGCCGAACGAGATGCCGTAAAGAAGACATGCGCCGAATAACGGCCAGTAGTCGTAAAACTTGACAACAAGCAGGTGGCTAATGGCAACAACTGGTGCTAGATATACCCAGTGGAAACTGTCGGTACCCTGAAAAATTGCATTTGGCCATCGGTTTATGCTACATGTACTTATTTCCTATTACTACAATAAAACCCCTCTAATGCGACCACTAAATGAATAAACATGGCTGTCTTAATAAGCAGGTGGATGCATAATGCAGGACAAAAGTAATGCAGAAAGCTCCTAGGGGAGCTTTCTGCATTAATTTTTTTCTGCATTAAGCTACCACCTGCATCTATATAGCACCCATTAATATACCTCTTTTAGGTGGTCGCATTAGCGGGATTTACTGTAATTTACACTACGATATAATATTTCTATAGCAACCGCGTTATGAGTAATTATATGAGTCAAACAGAGCAGTGTCGCCTTCAATTAACAGTAACCAGTAACCCTTTACTACATGAATATTTATGTAACAAGTAATGACATCATACATATGATTTAGATTATGTATTGTAATTACACATGAACACAGGAATTTTTGGTAATGACAGAAATCAACCTGTAAAATCAGATCCATATCGTTTCAAAAACAAACAGAGCAGACCCTGATCAGACGGTTCCTATAGGAGCCGTCTGATCTGGGTCTACTCTGTATTCAAAGGCGTAGATCTAGTTCTAAAGGCGTATTCATGGAGTAAAGGGTTAAGCAACTGTTGGCAGATATTAATTAACCCTTTCGCTGCCAATGCCGGACATGTGATTACCTATGCAAACAGTTTGGATCCAGATGAGACGCCGAGTAACCCGGCGTCTCATCAGGATCCAAACTGTTTGTTACTGTTACTATGTTTTTGAAACAAAAATGAAGAAAATCATAAAATTTAAAAATGTTAGCAGACGACAAAGTTAGCAGGCGACAGAGTTTGGCAGCGAAATAGTTAATTAAGAACCAAATGCTGCGATTACTCCTGAAATGGCAGCATTTCAGTCTGAAAATTTGTGAAAAGTTACATAAAAGTTAAACTCTAAGGGCTATTTTCAACTAAACTCACTATGTATTTGTTCGCAAATGTTACGACCAGAATGCTGCGGTTCAAGGAGAAAATGCAGGATTTGGGCATTAAAATCTGCGAATACATGTAGTTGTATAAAACTGTAATGGTAAATGTTAACAGAAAGCAGAATTGGTTGCTTAATGGACGGAAGCTATGCAGAAGGCTCCTTTAGGAGTTTTCTGCATTACCTATGCCCTGAATTAAGCTACCGGCAGTCTCTCTTTTTGCATTGCTTTCGAAGGATCTCCCGCTTTCAGGATATATTTACTTAACAACAGCAGGTATTAACTCTTTCTGCGCCAATGTCGCCTGTTGGCACCAATGAAAACAGTGCAGTCCCAGGTCAGATGCCGCCTTTTCAAGGCGGCATTTGACCTGGGACTTCACTGTTTTCTGTATTATTTCAGCCCAAGCATACAGATTTTTAAAAACAAATGTTTTACTAATATACCTTTATTATTTAGTTTAGAATTATATTTAATATGAAATTATTAGTGCAGACGACACTTTTAAATTTGGCGCCAAAAGAGTTAACCTAAGTGCTTGTGTGGCGGTCGTAAAAAGTCGCCATGTACCTTATTCTCCGTGTTGTTATACTTTATGGTCCGTTGGAATCATTAGGTTTGATGTTATTAGTTTTGAAAATTGAATACTGCTTTCAAGCCGGTGCTAGGGGGCGCGAGTAGTGTTGCACTTTTAATTACTACTCATGAAACATGGATTACGTCATAGATTGCGTCATACTTTTCCCTCATATTGATATGACGCATTTTGTTTATGGAACTACACTGTATATAGAACTGAGTATCAAGTTTCTTGCATGACCAACACTTACAATTGTTTATGTAATAGGTCTTTTACAAATTGCAGTTGATGAATGGTCATGTACTGTTCTTGTAAAATTGATCTTTTGAGGTTTTTTTTATTTCCTTCAAAATCTCTAGTAGATCTAGATTCTATACTCTCTTAACCCTTTCTCCCATACAAATACCTTTTCATGCCTTTGCAAACAGAGTAGAACCAGACCAGACGGCTCTCTGTTACTATTTATCCTAATGAGTAACGAACTAGGGCAGGCGCTGATGGGTCGTAGCGCAAACCGTGGTCAGACTTCGTGTTGAAAATGTGGTGGTAGATCTAATAAAGTTAGCCTTTTACTCCATAAAGACATTTTAATGTCATTGCAAACAGAACAGACCCACATAAGAGCATGTAGGAGCCGTCTGGTCAGGGTATGCTCTGTTTGCTGATTCTACAGTTTCTGCCATTGTCTGACAATGTTTCTGTGTTCATGCCGTTGTGAAACCCTGATTAGGCTAATGTTCATGACGTCATTTGTTCTTGCATGAATACGAGCTTTCAGGAAGTAAAGGGTTAAATCTAGCTTACTTGCAAAACAGCCGAAGTATCCCGCCAACACCGCGTCCGAGGAAGTTTGAAAAGCCTGTCAGTGAGACAAACAAGGACCCCTGCTCCCTGTCGTAACCGCGCAACACCATGACGTCAACTATAAACCACGCCTCAATCGGACCTGCAAAGTTATGACGTTAAACGAAAATGGTCAGTGCCAACAAAAACGACCGGTATAAACGCTACCGATAGCATGTTAGAAAATACACTATAGACGATACAAACGTTTGCACAGTGAAACCCTCTAATGCGACCACCTTAAAGAGGTATAATTATGGACGGTAGAGGCAGGTGGTAGTTTAATGCAGGACAAAAGTAACGCAGAAAGCCCCAAGAGGAACTTTCTGTATTACTTTCGTCCTGCATTAAGCAACCACCTGCTGATAAAGACAACCAAGCTTATTTATTGTGTGGTCGCGTAAGAGGGGTTCTACTGTACATTGAATATGTATGCAGTAAAACCTCCCTATAACAGCCACTAGATTACATAAAATATTTTGTGTTAAAGGCTGGTGGCTGCTTAAAGCAAGGTGAAGGTAAAACAGAATGCTCCTATAGGAGCGTTCTGTTTTACTTTCACCTTGCTTGAAGCAGCCACCTGCTCTAAACACCAACTAATTAACACAATTTAGTGGCCGTTATAGAGAGATTTTACTATGGTTGATATGTAGCCTATGGGTGCGCTTCTATTGCTGTGTGTGAGCGCGCATTTCATTTGTACTTCTTGTCTTGCTATACAATGTCGTGTGTAATTTTCAAATTTCCTACCTGGCTTCTATTCTATGTTTGGTGTAAGAAATTATAGATAAGGACCAACTTGAAAGCTTCTTGGTGGTTCAAAGTTAAGGTAAGAAAATGGACGTGGACCCAGTGTGAACGCAACCTGATGCAGATTATGGCGATAGAAAAAAACAACATGATCAACGTTAGCTCTACTTCCTGTAAGTCGTGAAGGAATTGAACATTGTGGGTACTACCTATTGCGGATTGTTGTAAGAAACTGACCCAGTAAGAACACTACCTGTTGCAGGTGAGGATATTGCGCATGTGCGAGGTGATTGGTGGCAATTCTGAGCTCTGTGAAACTATTGGAAATACATGTCTAAGAACAGAAATGTGTCAAATATACTGTGCATATGTGGACTATAATTGGCAGAGAAACGCAAATTATCTGCGTTGAATTTATTGACAATAGTGCAAAAAAAATTGAAATCTTCCGTCGAACCCCAGACAACAAAGGACAAAATGGTGGCAAAAATATGGCGAACAAAGAATTCAAAACTGATTCACTCAATGATCCAGTGATGATCAAGGTGAGAAATCTCTACGATCTCTAATGGTAAATATGTCTAGAGATATCCACAGTTCCATATCTAGTCTCGGTGAGCGCCTGAATATACTTGAAGATAGTATTGAAACGGACTGGTAAATATTATAATAGCTACTCTGTTTGCTTATAAAATAACATAGATATAGCTTTACAGTTTCTGCCATTCTAAACTGTCCCTTTTTCATGATGCCAATGTCAAAATTAAATGATATTAACCCTTTCCCTCATATAAACGTGTTTTCACGCATTTGCAAACAGAGTAGACCCAGATCAGACGGCTCCTAGAGGAGCCGTCTGATTAGGGTCTGCTCTGTTTGCTAATATAATTTGATAGATCTGTTTATTTGCTTTCTAAAATGTCTACAGTGTTCTACCTTACATATTTCTTTATAACTATTTTGTTAATGAATATTCAGCAGGTATTGAAATTTGGCCTAAATATAGAACAGGGAAAGGATTGATATTCGTGAGAGAAAAGGTTAAGAAATAAATATACATTACCCGTGGACGCCAGTAGAAATACATTAAATAGAATCAACAGCAGAATCGGGTCAGTCAAAAGAGTTCGATCGAAGACCCTGTCACATATAGTCCCCTCGGTCTCCTTCTTACTTCCGGTGTGGTAGAAGTCACGTGACGTGTATATAACCACTCCACATATGGCGCAATTGAGGGCTAAACCGCCTAGCAAAAGATATGTCCCGAACCACTGGAACTCAGTTATAAATACCTGAAAGAAGCCATGAAAATGGGAAAAGCCATGGATAAATCAGGTGCGGATCCAGGATTTCAGATTAGGGGGGCATTTTTTGGAGGGGGGGGGGGGGGGGCGTAGATTTTTATGTTTGATGACATAAATAAATAGTGTGGTTGTAATACATGTTGAAAAAGAGCTTAAATGGGTGAGGGAAATAAAACACTCCTACTGAATCATTATTTTATTGATATTTAGTAGAACCTCGATCTCTAAAACGACCACTAAATTACATCAATTATTTTGTGTTAAAGGCAGGTAGCTGCTGAAAGCAATAGGAAAGTACATGTACTTACTTTCACCTTGCTTTAAGCAGCCATCCGCTCTAAATACCAACTAATTAACGCAATTTAGTGGTCGTTATAGAGAGGTTTTACTGTAAATAGATTTAAAATATTACTAAAAAATGTTTTGGCAATTTTAGGGGGGGGGGGGGGGGGTACGCTAAATCCGCGCCTGTAAATGCCATGAAATACCAAGGATAAAAGATGGATGAAACAGCTGTATAAAAATTCACCTAATTATTCATGTTACCATTGTATTTTCATGAATATTCAGGAGATAAATAGTTGATTGTTGATTTTACCTCTATCACATACGGCATAACCACCTGTCCAAGACTCGATCCCGTTGTGAGGAAGACCAGTGAGACACCAGGGTTGTCATGGAAACACCAGCTGACAGTAATAAATGATCCCAGGTAACACAGGCTCATACCTGCACCTATAAAACGAAACCGCTTTGAGATGTTTTTATTGAAGAACATATACAGTGAAACCCCTCTTAGCCGGACTTTCAAATGTAAACCGAACGTATCTAAATCCGATCTTGTACACAGGTGGCAGCTTAATGCCGGTTGAACGTCATGCAGAAAGCTCCCAAAGGAGCTTTCTGTATGACTTACCCTGCATTAACCAGCCAACTGCCTGAAACGACAAAAACCCTCTTTATTTAAATTCCGGTTTAGAAGGGTTTTACTGAACAATGTAAAAAGCATACATTTGTAATAGGTCAACAGAAACCATCTCATTGCGGATATGTATTAAAGTCCGGCTATATAAAAACAGTTCTGTATTGTTTGCAAACATTAAAAGTCGTTGTTTGTAAAGCTCACTTTATGGAGTCATGGCCCCAGAATTTAGTCAACGCCATTGTCCACTAACGAGTGATTGTTTCCATCCAGGTGAGTTTGTATTGATCAATCCTTGAGTGCATTTATCTTTGGCTGATACTTTCTTGTACGTGAAAATGTTGCTTACCAGCGAGACCCCCTGTAAAAGCAATCACCATGGGAACGTTTATTGAAAGACTGCTGATCACAAACCCAAGACAGCCAGCGACGGCTCCACCCATAACACAAGGGCCCGGTCCAGCAATGTTGATAAGCCACGCCCAGAACACGCCTACAGGCAAAAAGTAACGTTTTATATATTTTTTTATAATATTCAAACAGGAAACATCGACATTGTATAAGTGCGAAGTTTATTTTCTAATATTGGTGTGAAATACAGTAAACCCTCGCTATTCCCATCTTTAGAGAACATTTTAGACGCGTGAGTGCTTAAGGGATGATGTTGGCCATGCATAACGCTCCCAGGAGAGCTTTTCTACATGGCTGTCATCCTTCATTAGGCATTAAACTGTCGCCTGTCTGAAAGACCGCTCTGATTTGAGAGTTTTATTCTATAACGCCAACCGATATAAAGAAAAATCTTTTTACAACATAACCATGTAGGCCTAATAGATTACAGTAAAATCTCTCTAAAGAAGTAACTAATTTGTCTATAAGTTTTCTCTTTAAGCAGGTGTTTAATGCCACACACGAATGCTACTATAAGAGCTTTCTTTATAACTTTCGTCCTGCATTAAGCTACCATTTGTATTAATAACCAACACACTTCATTCGAGGGTGAACGTCCATTGTTTTGAAAAGGCAATAATCGGAGGGCTCGAAAGCCCAATTCGTTCTTAGGGTTAGAGTCAAGCATTTAGACCTATCGGGCCCTCAGACTAATCGGCTTTCAGAATACAGAACGGTGGGCATCGTTTTGAATTGGTAGATGTCGGGTATCTACGTAAATCATTACGGGAACAATTGACTACATTTTGACGAACAACCTAGAATCAGGAACATCTGTTTAAATGTAATTTTGAGACAGTTATGAGGTATTTGAAACATAATTTCTTTTGTAACGTTAATCATTTTCCAGCCTCATCGTTGTCATGCAGGATGAATAATTATTGAGACACATTTGCACAACAGATAATGTGAAACTCGACAAGACAAATGGCGTTCCATAATCTTCTATGGAACGCCATTTTGCCATGCTAATTGCTAAATACAAAATGCGAAATGCTTTTTGCCAATTGTCTAAATTGCTAAGGAATGTTCCAAATGATAGATGTAAATGACAAATGCGAAATGCTTATTGCTAAATGCATGTTTGCACTACTAGCATTGGACAGCACCATTTTAAGTGACTATACATTTGCTAAATACATGTTTCTTGACATTAACCGTTATTGCTTATTGCACTGCTAAATTAAAAACGGCACTGTTCGATGCTAGTAGTGCAAACATGCATTTAGCAATAAGCATTTCGCATTTGTCATTTACATCCATCATTTGGAACATTCCGGTTCTTTCCCTAGCAATTTACACAATTGGCAAAAAACATTTCGCATTTTGAATTTAGCATTTCGCATTTCGCAAATAGCATGTCAGAATGGCATTCCATACTATACTATAGATCTAATGTAAACGAGGTATTCTTCCAAGCTTGTCGGAAACGGCCGACTAGTTACGATTGCATCCATTATTTGGGCTGTTGTAAGAGTTGTTGTGTATTCTAGGACTAGAAGGTTGTGTTTGATGCATGAGATTATCCCCTACCTCCTCCCGTCATTATCCCAAAGTACAGACTCTGTATCAGAGCCGCCTCGGACCTTGGAGAGTTAAAGACCCGGATGATCTCCACGTACATAACACTTAGCCCGTACCCAAACCCCACTGTCACGAACTGTAGCAGTAGACAGACCGTCATGATAGCACAACGGCGACGAAGACTTGGTTTTTGCCTGAAATGACACACAGAGTATTTAATATAAATCCGATGTGTATAACTCATATTAACATTTCTTCAGAACTTGCAAACAGAGTAGAAAAAAGATCAAACGGCTTTATTTGTTTATTAAATCATAATAATCTGACTCTACAGTTTCTAATAATACCTGACGTTCGTGTGTAAATTGTCAGTATAAAAAATCAGTTAATAAATATTCATGATGTCATTATGTCTTACATGAATATTCAACAGGGACATAGTCAACCCTTTCCCTGTTCTGTATTTCGACCAAATTTGAATACCTATTGAATATTCATTAACAAAATAGCTACAAAGAAATATGGCATGTGGAACATTGTAGACATTTCAGAAAGCAAATAAACAGATCTATCAAATTCTATTAGCAAACAGAGCAGACCCTGATCAGACGGCTCCTCTAGGAGCCGTCTGAACTGTGTCAACTCTGTTCGCAAATGCGTGAAAACACGTTTGTATGAGGGAAAGGGTTAAGCCGAGCCTTGGGGAAAATGATAATCTCGTGGTTTTGTATTATTAAGTTACAACTGACATAATTATATACAGTCTACTCCATCTAAACAGGACTTTTGATACAGAATAATATAGGTCTTTTTAGACACGTGGCTGCTTAATGTAGGGTGAAAATGATACAGAAAGTCCCCAGAGACTACTTTCTGCATGTCGTTCAGCCTGAATAAAGCTGCCAACTGTCCGAAAGACCGATATTGATCATCATTTTACGTCCGGTTTAGATGGAGTTTACTGCATCAGGTAATAAGGTATCAGGTACAGTGCAGCACATATAATGTACGATGTGCAGCAATAGTAGTCGAACACGATCGAGACAGACATCGATATATGTAAATCTGCTTAGCAATCCTTTCCCCATTTTACAGATGATATATACGGAACTCGCAGAACCAGTTGAATTACGTCCTAGGAAAAGGACACTTGATAAGTTCTTTTACACAATGTTCCTTCGGTTTTACAAAATTAGCTAATCAATATTCATTAAATCATTATTTCTTACATGAATATTCTTCAGGTAAAAAAATAACCCTTATACCCTTGGAGAAATTTTTTGACACATAACCCTTTACCTGTTCTATGTTTATTCCAAATTTCGATACCTACTGAATATTCATGGACAAAATAATCATAATGAAGTATGGAAGGTGGAGCACTGTGGCCATTTTAGAAAGTAAAGAAACAGATCTATCAAATTCCATTAGCAAACAGAGTAGACCCTGATCAGACGGCTCCTACAGGAGCCGTCTGATCTGGGTCTAGTCTGTTTGCAAATGCGTTAAAACACGTTTCTATGAGCGAAAGGGTTAAACAAAGTAGGCCGATATCAAACAGTTACTGTTAGAGCTGTTCTACCATGTTCTGTTCAGTTTACTTATGAAATAGTATAGATATGATTCATGTTTTATCCATGGCCACAACTTTCTTTGTTCACAATGTTAGTATTGAGTTTCAAAAGCATTGATATTTATAAAGTCATTATTCCTTACATGATTATCTACCAACTAACCCAATTTTATTCCATGAATATCAAACAGGAAAAGGGTTAAATCATTATTTTTACATCAATATCTACCAGGTAAAGGGTTAAATCATTACATTTTACATAAATATCCACCAGGTAAAGGGTTAAATCATTATTATTTACATTAATATCTACCAGGTAAAGGGTTAAATCATTATTATTTACATTAATATCTACCAGGTAAAGGGTTAAATCATTATTATTTACATTAATATCTACCAGGTAAAGGGTTAAATCATTATAGTTTATGAATATCAAACAGGAAAAGGGTTAAATCATTATTTTTACATGAATATCTACCAGCTTTAGGGTTAAATCATTATTTTTACATGAATATCTACCAGGTAAAGGGTTAAATCATTATATTTTACACGAATATCCACCAGGAAAAGGGTTCAATCATTATTTTTAATGAACACCCACCAGGAAAAGGGTTAAATCATTATGTTTTACATGAATTTCCAAGAGATAAAGGGTTAGAGTAAAGGGTTAAAACGTATCCCAGCAGTGAGCATGACTGGTTGGATAATGTTCACCATTTACTTCATGAAAACGCATGTAAGAAATAATGACATTAGATGAAATTTTAATGGTACATAAACACGGAAATGTTAAGCTAAGACATGCACTGTAAAATCAGATCTATATTATTTCATAAGCTGACAGAGCATACCCTATAGGAACCTGATCTGGTTCTACTTTGTTTGCAAAAATGCCAAAAGTCGTATAAATATGAGGGAAAGGATTTTCTGTACTTACGGTAGTCTAATGTCCCTCGATATCAATGGCTGTCGATCCATAGTTTTATTGATTACAGATCACTGAACGATTATATATATTTTGCCAAGAAGTGTCTCTGTGCTGCGTCTCCTGAAATCTTTCATCCCAAAATTGATGTTCAGTTGTTGCTCACAGATATCACCAAGCTGCAATCAAATGGTCGCAGTCGAATATTAAATAAGCAGTCATTTTGCCATGGACTCGTCAGGTTTACAATGTATATTCTTCATATCTCTTAACACTTAATATGTTGAAAAAAATATGTTCAAAAGTTAATATTAATTTTATTGGCGTTATATTAGTTAATACAGTTTGATAAAGTCAGAGTGTCCAGTGTCAAACAGTTTGGATCCTGATGAAACGCTGAGTTACTCGGCGTCACGTCTGGATCTAAACTGTTTGCAAATATCAGTCAGGCTGCGGTTAGGATTAACTAATACTGTAAACAGATTCACTTCAATATGTAGATTCACACTCAGCCTACAATAAATGAAAATAATTTGCAATAAATCTTTACATGTATTTCCAACCAAAGTCAAATCGCCATTATATAATGTTTTCATTAAAGTTCATTAATTAGAACATAATTACGTCACAGAATGATGTGGATCCATACAGTGTTCAAACACAACGAATGGTATACAGTTATAAATCAAAGATAAGGGAGCTATGTGCTACAGTCCATCCATTCCACACGGCCTCCCTTAAGTCTTATTCTCAAATTAAAAAATCAAACAGATGGTAGCTTAATGCAGAACGAAAGTAATGCAGAAAGCTCCTAGCTTTCTGCATTACTTTAGACCTGCATTAAGCAACCATCTGTCTTTAAAGAACCCATGTTCATTCATTAATGGCCGCTCGATAGAGGTTCTGTTGTAATTAGGTTGGTTTACCAAGGGTCCGTATACATCTTATCAACATCAGGTGGCGGTTTATTAGCAAGTGATTAAAATTCGAAGCATAGACTCAGGGGGGTGTACGAATCGGGAAAATTGGGGCTACAGAATCGGGTAGATAGAACTTGTTTACTGACAATTGTGAATCTACGGAACATATGTTTGAAAACGTTTGCAAACGATTTGAATACAGATGGGACACCGCGTAACCGGGCGTCTAATCAGGATCTAAACAGTTCGATGCTGTGGTTATGTTATTTGAAGTAAAAGTGAAAACATAATAACAAAATAAAGCAGACGACAAGTTTTAGCAGACAATGATGTTTGTGTTTAGGTCTGGCTATAAACCCTTACCCGGGTGTAAAAATGTCTGTTAAAATTTGGTTCTGATGCCATTTGGGATGCTTCTGTCTCGATCGTGTGACCAGAAACTACTGACCGTGTGCCAATAGCCTGGATTCTGGTGCAACGCAGTAATACTTGGTGTCTGATCTAGATCCAAACTGTTTGCGAATGCGAATTGTAAGATTAGGGTTTAATAATTCGTTCCATGCCTTTTAACGCCTTTGCAAACAGAGAAGACCCAGATCAGACGGCTCCTATAGGAGCCGTCTGACCAGGGTCTGCTTTGATTTCTTATGGAATAGTATACATTTTTATCTGATTCCAGGGTTTCTGCAATGACCAAAATTTCCTGTTTTAACACTCTCTTGTAAAAAATCTAACCTTATAAATTTTCATGATGTCACCATTTCTTAAAAAGAATATTCACAGAGTTAAAGGGTTAATGTACATTGTATATACATGTTCATGTAGTTTGTCATCAATAGGTAATAGACACACCCAGAATGACCCGGATACGGAAGGTCAAACATTGAGTTAATCGGATTTTCAACGTTCATCATGTCACAATATCATGCCCCAAGAGAGAGAGAGAGAGAGAGAGAGAGAGAAAGAGAGAGAGAGAGAGAGAGAGGGGAGGGAGAATCAGAATTACAACAGTTGGACACCCAGATAATGCTTTAAAGTCAAGAATCGGAAGAAAAATATTCTTTCATAATTTAAGCTGACGACAATTGTTGCAAACGAAAGTTACTATTTGTTGAAAGGATTATTATTACAGTAGAGTGTCGCTATTTAATTACTTAATACATAGATCTCGAGCATTTGCGGTTGCTTAATACAGGACGAAAGTTATACAGAGCTCCCATAGGAGCTTTCTGCATGACCTTTGCCCTGCATTTAGCTTCCACCAGACTCAGGGATTTCTTTTTGAGTGTTCGCTTCGGAGAGATTTTAGTGTACTAATATAAACTTAATATAAAATGCACACGTGGTAATAATTGGGTCTCTTGTAACTGAGAACAGTTTCGATCCAAAATCAGACGTCACGTGACCGACATGTTATTTATTCTTTATTGCATGCGTTGTCAATCAATCGACACACTCACGTAACCCTTTCCCTATTCTTTGTTTATTCCAAATTTCGATACCTACTGAATATTCGTGGACATGATAGTTACAATGACTTTTATATATAGACGGTGGAACATTGTAACTATTTTAGAAAGTAAACAAACAGATCTTTCAAATTCCATTAGCAAACAGAGTAGACCCTGATCAGACGGCTCCTGTAGGAGTCGCCTGGTACATGTATCATCTGGTTCTACTCTCTTTGCAAATACGTGAAAACACGTTTAAATATCGAGGAAACGGTAAATTGCTTACCCCTCTGTGGAAATAACGCCTGCTCAGATTTGGATATGGTGCAATTTTCACTACAGTCGATCGGTCTAACTTTTGTGAAACTATTGACCCAGGGTCAGACAAATTGGGTCCAGTGGAGGTGTGTGATCTGGATACAAACTGTTTACATTACGAATCGGGTCGCAGTTATCAGGATAATAGTTAAAAATAGCAGACTAGGATTTACAATTAAAGGGAGGTAACTAGGTAGACGTGATTTCACAACATTGCGTAATAGTATTGTCCCTTGGTCGTAACTTATCATTACAGTGCAGATAGTGTTGATCCAGATGGGCAGCCGAGTAACACGACTTCTCATCTCGGTCCAAACCTTTTGACTTTAAAAGCTAATTTTTATGTATATTGAAGGAAAAAAATAACCCTTCAGAATTGCAGCAGACGACAATTGTTTCAGACAAAATTTATTTGGCAGCGAATGTGTATATCGATATTTATAAGCGCAGAAAATAACTCGTTGATTTCTCATTATTGTGAAATAGTTGGTATTAAAATAATCGTCAACCGGAATTCCTGATCAGATGAAAGAAATGTGTTTGGAATATTTGGTCTATACTAGTTGTATAAGATTGCTCGAGATCGGTTGAGAGCAAAACAATTGGGTTACGTGGATATTAACAAAAAATAGTCGTTCGAGGTGGGTATACGTGCACGAATTAAGAATTTTACCAAAATTGAAACGGTGATTAGGGAGGAAAAATGAATTTATATTTTTACCGCTACGGTCGCCGTACTGCGACTTCTTACAGAATTTATCTGTGATATGGGTTTTGTAAATAGTTTGGATCCAGATGAGACGCCGAGTAACTGAAGGGTTTGAGATGAAATTGAATGAAAACCCACTTTGATACTTCAAACTACATAATACTTGCAAACTACAATTATTTGGCGTCAAAAGAAATAAACCATTTTACCGCATAAATACGTGTTTCGCGCCTTTGCAAATGTAATAGACCCAGATCACACGGCTGCTATATAGAGGGACGCACGTGTTAACTGTAATAAGGAATAATATAGATTTGATTCTACAGTTTCGTATACGGCAAGAGTTTTCATGGCAGAAGGGTAGTGTTAAAGAAAAATGGACAACCGCTGGCATTGATTGATATAAGAAACATTGAAGACCCTAATTAGAAAAATGACGTCACGAATACTGATTAGATTATTTAATACCGTATAATGGCACACGAACACAGGAGGAAATCTTGAATATGACAGAAACAGGAGAATCAGATATATATAATACCATAAACAAACAGAGCAGACCCTGATCAGGCAAGAAAGCAAAGGTATAGAAAAGTGTATCTATTGAATAAAGTGTTAAGCTGAAAATGAGAAGATAGAAACGAAGGGAAACAGGCCAAAACTGCTTATAATTGCCCGAATACCATGGGCAGTAGGTTAACCATTAAATGTAAGGATATGTTAAACGTCATCATGAATATTAGCTAGTTGTATTCTTAACCCTTTCACCACCACAGTCGCATAAATGCACCACGACAAATAGAGCAGTCCCAGATCAGACGCCGCCTTTTCAAGGCGGCGTCTGATCAGGGACTGCACTATTTGTCTCAATCTCTATTTCTATATATGTGCTTTATTCCTTTGAACTTTGCATTTATTTATCTTATTTTCTTATTTTACTAAATGATTTAACAAAATTGAGTTGCAGACGACAATTAGAAATTTGGCGCCGAAAGGGTTAATTAAAATGGTTTGTGAACACAGGAAATTCTGGCAATGGCAGAAATTATAAAAAAAATCAAACTGCATCATTCTGTAAGCAAACAGAGAAGCATGTCGTGGCCAGTCGGCTCTTACAGGGGCTGTCTGATCTGGGTCTGCTCTGTTTGCCAAAAGGCGTGTCTGTGAGAAATGAGTTAAACCTGCTAAAATTCTTATTTGCGGCAATGTTAACCCTGTCACTGCCAGTGCCGGATCTGTGATTACCTATGCAAACAGTTTGGATCCAGATGAGACACCGAGTAACTCGGCGTCTCATCAGGATCCAAACTGTTTGTTACTGTTACTATGTTTTTGAAACAAAAATGTAGAAAAATATATTTGTAGCAGACGACAAAGTTAGCAGACGACATAATTTGGCAGCGAAAGGGTTAACCTGTTTTCTATTCGTTCAAGCGTTTGAGAAACTAATAGTAGGGGACAAAAAGCCTGATTTTGGCCGATTTTGTTACCTGATTTACAATAACTCCATATTTTACATATATACACTTAACACCTTACCTAACATTTTTAGAAGGGTGGCAGAACATTCCCAATAATATTCTGATGGAAATCACGGTTTCCATAGCAACAAGCTTCAAAATGATATAAAGAATTTAAAAGGACTGCCAGTTTGCTTATGGATGTAAATATGTCCCCATTGTTTACTCTTTGGAAATGAGAGATGGCTAGTGTTGATTTGAAATTAAATTAAAATAATTTTTTCCTCAATGACTGGTTACTATGGTAATAACGTATGTAATTTTGCCCAATTTTTCACCGTTTTGAAAACAAATCCTTATTGTTTTTCTAAATGTCTAAATAATGAGTTATTGTAAGACCTTGCTATTTACTTACATAATTACGCAAATATTATGTTTACATTCTGGGACCCAGATCTGGTTGCCATGGCAACCAAAATATTCTTAAAATGATATGGAATTCATTTGTGGTTCTGAAATTAACATTTTCTAGTGAATTATAAAGTTAGCCTACATTTTCTTTTTACAGCATGTTTGTCTTGTTATTTGTATAAAGTAGTGGTGTGGTCTTCCATGTGATTATTGTTGGAACATTTTATTTACAAATTAACAGTAAACATATCCTTTGTTACCATGGCAACGGCTATAAAAGAACTATTTTTAGTGATTTTTGCACAATATTTTCAAATTATTTACTTTTTTTCGTTCTTTCCATCATTGTATCAAACAAACAAGTCGATTCAAGAAGACTGTCTATTTGTAGCTCACCTGGCACAACGTGCCAAGGCGAGCTATTGTGATCATCATGTGTCGGTCGTCAGGCGTCGTCCATTGTGTTTCGTCTGTCGTCAATATTTTATTTCAAGTGACATCCCCTCTAAAATTTTATTGTTAAATGTAATGAAACTTTCCAAGGATGGTCTTTGGGTGATTCTCTGTCAAACTAGCTAATAAAATGTGGATCCATGTAAAACTCTGGTTGCCATGGCAACCAAAAGAAAAATCTTCTAACCTCTTCTTCTCCGAAACCGGTTGTCAGGTTTCAAAATAATTTGATGGGAATAATTATTAGGTGACTATCTTCCCAAGTAGCTAAAATCATGACAATATCTAAAACAACATGGCCGCTAGGGGCGGGGCCTGTTTGTCTGTATAGAAAACATAGCAACATGTTAAATCTCCCCTTCACCAAAACCAATGGTCGGACTTCAGAATAATTTAATTGGAATAACCATTAGGTAACCACCTCCAAAACTAGCTAAAAAGGTTTCAAACCATGCTGAAATCTGTTTGCCATGACAACCAAATAAAACCAATATTTAAATCTCAGTGTTGGTATACTAACTGGTCCCTCGGGATCATTAGTTTTTATGTTATCAATTTTGAAAAAATGAATACTGCTTAAGCCGGTGCTAGGGGCGTGAGTAGTGTTGCATTTTTAATAACTAGTCACGAACAGACTCAATAAAACCGAATCTAAAGTTTTCTCCTTTCGCATTACTACTTATGCTTTCGAAGGATCTCCCACTTTCAGAATATATTTCTACAAACCGATGGTCAGATTTCGAAATAAGTTGATGGGAATAATCATTTGGTGACTCTACCAAAGTAGCTGAAACAGTGACAGCATTTGGTATTTATGTCTGAATTTCGAAACTGATTTTCCATGACCTGAGCTTTGTTCGGTTGGCAAGTCCACCCTCATACATTATTAACAGACAAGCCCTTGGTCGTGAAGGGATTTCAGAAGCTTACACTGTGCGCATGCAAAACCAATTGAGGCTCGTGTACGAAGCGATTCTTCAATGCTCAGCTAGCTATCAGTATTCGTTTGATATTTGAACACACGAAACTTATAGAAATACTTGGATTTTCAATAGTTATGAGCTGCTTAAGTATGCAATAAACTGACATGGACAAAATATGTAATTATACCCCCATTTCTGAAGAAGTGGGGGAGATATTTGAATCGCGTGTGTCCGTCCGTCCTTCCGTCCGTCCGTCCATCCGGAGCATTACTCCTAACGTATTATAGGCACAAATGTGAAACTTCATAATTATGTTGATAGAGGGTGATGAGAGTATGTGCAGTCAACAAGGGTTGTAACTTAAATTCATTTTTGAGGGAGTTATTCCCCTTAGTTACTTTTCAGAAGCAAGTTTTTGTCCGGAGCAGAACTTGTCAAGTATTGTAGAAACAACTGTGAAACTTTATATATGGAGAGAGGGTGATGAGAGGATATGCTGTCAATAAGGGTTGCAACTCTAAATTATTTTTTTGAGGGAGTTATTCCCTTTAGTTACTTTCAAGAAGCAATTTTTGTTCGGAGCATAACTTCTCAAGTATTGTAGGAACAACTGTGCAACTTTATATATAGATAGAGGGTGATGAGAGGATGTGCAGTCAATAAAGGTTGTAACTCTAAATTCATTTTGAGGGAGTTTTTCCCCATAGTTACTTTTTAGAAGCAATTTGCTTGTCTGGAGCATAACTTCTCAAGTATTGTAGGCACAACTGTGAAACTTAATATATGGAAAGAGGGTGGTGAGAAGACGTGCAGTCAACAAGGGCTGTAACACTAATTTCATTTTTGAGGGATTTATTCCCCTTTGTTACTTTTCATAAGCAATTTAAGTGGATGAAAGGATTATTGATCTGTTGCCGCTTGTACTGAAGTCAGTGGATCTTGTGACAAGATGGCGGGATGGGGTAATAATCACTTTTAGTGATAGCTCTAGTTGTCATAATCACCTTTAGTGATAGCTTAGTTGTATTTGGCCACAATCAACTTTGCGATATTCAATGAATGAATGTGACTACCGATACATTATTAGATCTATCATATTGACAGTGGTTTGCTTATTTGGTCTGAAATCAATTTCGTTCTTGGTGTTTCAAAACAGAAATGATTTTAAATGAACATTTTAACAAACCAAGCTTACTTTTCAAGGAAAACTTTTAGTTCCCATATGCTGTAAAACAATTGTTATTGTACTTTTTCAAATAAAATACAGTCTACTGACATATTCTGTGACAAATGTAATGTGTATACATGTTGTAAATAATGTCTGTGGTATACCCACGTTGTGATTTAAAAACAACGAAATCTGTTTGTGAAACACAATGTCCCCGATATGACGTTTGAGTTTGACGTATGACATTTACCTTAATAGGTCACCCCTAAATATGTTCGCCTCCATAAGTTTCACATGTATGCCAAGTTTGAAGGATGTATGTTGAAGACGACAAAATTATCACCAATCTAAATTTGACCCGTAATTTTACACTTGACCATAATGTATGACATTGTCCTTAAAAAGTCACCACTAAAACGTTCACCTCCATAAGTTGCAAATGCATGCCAAGTCTGAGGGATGTATTTTGAATGGTGACAAATTTATCGCCATTCTAAATTCGACCAGTAATTTGACATTTGACCTTGATGTATGAACTTGATCTTCATATGTCACCCCTAAATAGTTTTGCCTCTATAAGTTGCATATGCATGCTAAGTTTGAAGTATGCATGTGCAATAGCTACAGCTACAAAATTGTCGCCAACGCTAAAGTTGGGAACAAAACAACCAACAAACCAACAAACAATGAAAAAAACCACAACATGACCCCTCTTTGTTGGGGGGGGGGGGGGGGCATAATAATGCCACTATTAAGATATTGATACAAGTATCCTGTTATTGTTACAATTTTGAATGTCTGTGATGATGATTTTGATTGTCTGAAAATGATTTTGAATATCGGTGATAGTGATTTTGAATGGCGGTGATAATGATTTTTAAATCATTTGTGATATTTAACATTATGATTACAGCACTTTTGTGATGATAATGTGCTCTGTCATAGTTATTAATGAAATTGAAAAAAAACCACTCAGTTGATATTTCTGAGAAAATTGTGATCATGCAAACGTTAACAAGGCGCAAACTAACTATGATATTATCTGAAATGCTGAAAGAAGAGTAGAAAAAGGTACAATTTATTGATCTAAAATAATATATCATTAAACTGTTGTGTATAACCATTATATTTATGTCTCTTCCTCGATCTACGAAATATTCATGTTAGGTTAAGAAAATAGTTCTCAAGTTTTACCTTTGACCTTCCAATGACCTGGATTTTATGTACCAAGTCCTTGGTAGAGGATATTGTCTTAGTATGTTGTGCACATTAATTACAATATACATCACATAGGTAGAAAACATTGACTGAAATGCACAAAAAGTACAAATTTGGCAATGTGACTTTTGACCTCTACCTGCGACCTTGACATTGACAATATGTACCAACTTCCTTGGTAGAGGATATTGACTGCGTAAGGTGCATGTGCACATTTATTACAAAACATACATCACATACATGGGAACATGTACTGAAATTGCACAAAAAGTACAAATTTGACCTTTGACTTCTTAAATGTGACATTTGACCTCTACTTGCGACCTTGAGATTGGCAGTATGTAACAAAGTCCTTGGTTGAGGATATTGTTTTAGTACGTTCATCTTGCAAAGTTATTAGAAATACATCACATATGTAGAACAAGTGGATTTCAACATTCACAAATTAGTAAAAAATGATGTGTGACTTCTAAAATGTGTCGTTTGACCTCTACTTGTGACATTGACCTTGACACACCTATAAAACTCGTGGTAAAGGAAACCTCCTTTTTTAAATGAATATCTGTGCCAAGTTTTACTTAAATATACTAATGTTAATGTAAAAATGTAGAACGAAAAGGTCTTGAAACAGAGAAAAAAGCTCAAATTTGACCTTTGACCCCTAGCCATGACATTGACCTTAAAGGGAATCAATTGAAACTTATATTTTTAACATTGTCCTGATATTAGTCATTTAATTATAAAGTTATATAAAAATCCCTTCATTAGTTAAAAAGATATTAAGAGATCTTTGTGTATGATATTTATTTTATTTCTACGACATAGCCGTTGCCATGGAAACTCAAATTTTAGTGCTTTATAATTGTACCATAATGCTGCCACCCTTCCTATTTTGATTGTTAAGTCATACTCTTCGTTATCTGAAAGTATCCTGTCATTGTAAACCAGGTAACAAAATTTCGAAAAATGTCCCCTACTATAAGAGTTGAGTATCAAACAGTTTGGACTATGATGACACGTCTATTTACTCGGTGTCTGATCTGGATCTAAGCTGTTTGTAATTGTGAGTCACATTGCGAATACGTCTAGTACGATAAGAATTAATTCGGATAAAATACGTCATTTCCAGATTTCAACATCCAGCGTGAAAGATGAAGTACATTGCAGCTTATTTACTTGCTGTTATGGGTGGACAAGAGACGCCGACGTCAGATGACGTCAGAAACGTCATCACAAGCGTCGGAATTGAAGTTGACGAGGAAAAACTAAAGTTGGTGATGGAGAAATTGAAAGGGAAGAATGTTGAGGAAATACAAGAAGAAGGTAAGGCAAATAAATCTCTTAGCCCTTCTCTCACTGTGAAAAAATAATATACAGTAAAACCTCCCTTAACCGGAATGCTTGTAGAGAAGAATTTAGATATTTTAGGTATGTGACTGCTTAATGCAGGATGAAAGTCATGCAGAAAGCTCCTCTAGGAGCTTTCTGCATGACTTCCACCCTGCATTAAGCTGTCACATGTCCCTAAGACCGATATTTATACTAAATTTTAACGTCCGGTTAAGAGAGGTTTTACTGTATTCTCGAATTTGGATCTGGTGCAATTTTAAGTAATTCAATCAAACTTTTGAGAAATTATTCTTTGAAGTACAAACAACCTGGATCCAATTGAGACGCCGGGTTACTCAGGATCTCATTTGGATCCAGATTAACCCTTTCGGCGCCAAATTTCTAATTGTCGTCTGCAATCCAAGTTTGGTTAAATCATTCAGTAAAATAAGGAAATGCGATAAATAAATGCAAATTTCAAAAGGAATAAAGCATATAAATAGAAATAGAGATTGAGACGAATTGAGACAAATAGTGAAGTCCCTGATCAGACGCCGACTTGAAAAGGCGGCGTCTGATCTGGGACTGCACTATTTTGTCATGGTGCATTTATGCGACTGCGGCGGTGAAAGGGTTAATTGGGAATGTGAGTCAAGTCGCGAATGGTTGGACATGGATGAACTATTATAAGTAAAATATAAAATAGTGGCATTTATTTCAATGGCGAATATTGGAGAATTAGTTCTGTAGGATAAGCAAACAGAACAGCCACTACAGAAAATGACTGATCAGGGTCTACAATGTTTGCAAATAAGTGGATTGTGCAGTAAAGTGTTTAACCATTTCTTCCCGCGATCCTGTATATGAGACAATGTAGATCTGTATATGAGACAATGTAGATCTTGTATATGAGACAATGTAGATCCTGTATATGAGACAATGTAGATCCTGTATATGAGACAATAAAGATTTGTATATGAGACAATGTAGACTTTGTATATGAGACAATGTAGATTCTGTATATGAGACAATGTAGATCTGTATATGAAACAATGTAGATCTTGTATATGAGACAATGTTGATTCTGTATATGAGACAATGTAGACCCTGTATATGTGACAAAGTAGATTCTGTATATGAGACAATGTAGACCCTGTATATGAGACAATGTCGATCTGTATATGAAACAATGTAGATCTGTATATGAGACAATGTAGGTTATGCATATGAGACACTGTAGATCCTGTATATGAGACAATGTTGATCCAGTATATAAGACAATGTAGACCTGTATATGAGACAATGTCGATATGTATATAAGACAATGTCGATCGGTATATGAGACAATGTAGATCATGTTTATGAGACAATGTAGACCCTGTATATGAGACAATGTAGATCCTGTATATGAGACAATGTAAATCACGTATATGAGACAATTTAGATCATATTTATGAGACAATGTAGATCTGTATATGAGACAATATATATTCTGTATATGAGACAATGTAGACCCTGTATAAGAGACAATGTAGATACAGTATATGAGACAATGTAGATCCTGTATATGAGACAATGTAGATCCTGTGTATGAGACAATGTAGATCTGTATATCACACAATGTAGATCCCGTATATGAGACAATAATTTACTCGTAGGCATACGTAGTTATACTTGTATATCCGCGGCAATTATTGAACATCTTCAAAATTTGACCACGGATCAAACAACGGTAGTACATGTACATCCGTGCTTTTCCGTTGTTTATCCGCAGTGTACACGCCCTGACACGTATTAAACCGTGTTCTTTCCTTATTAAACCGTATCATTTCCGTATTAATGCCTAGTTCACATATTCACGGATCACTTCGCTGATCAACTACGGATTAAATCTCACGGATGACCCTGGAAATGCCAATTTCCGTAGTTCGATACGGGTGCACACAACGGTGTGACTACGGGGTTTTGACTAAGAAAGTGCAGGAATGGATCACGAGTGATACGGATTGTTACGGTACGACACGGTTTAATACGGAAATGACACGGCTTAATTTCAGGACATGCGCACTGTGATAAGTACGGATTAATACGGTTTTAGTACGGACTAAAACGGACCAGTTTATATACGTTCGAATACGGTTTAGTAAGGATGTTCTACGGTTGTTTGATTAGTGGTCAAAATTTGAACATGTTAAAAAATTGTCACTGATATATACAGGTACATGTACTAACTACGTATGACTACGGCTAAAGTACAGAAAGCTACGGACCAGCACAGATTGCCACGAATGATGCCGGGTCGTATTTGTTGCTAACCCAGTGTCAAATCCATAATGTGTGACCGCCAAAGCTCGTTGTCACACCATTGTGTTCATCCGTATCGCACTACAGAATTTGGCATTTCCGGGGTCATCCGTGAGATTTAATCCGTAGTGGAACCGGCAAGGTGATCCGGGAATGTGTGACCTAATGCTAGGCAAATATTTTCGGCCAATCATCAGTTCGGGTGGTTTAAAAAGTGTGCTTGATTTTATGGTCAAGAGTTCGAGATTTTGCGAGATTTTCCTTCTTAAATCATTTAGATGCCTAGTTACTCCGTGTCTCACCAGGGTTACCTTAGTAATTCATTTAGATGCCTAGTTACTCAGTGTCTCACCAGGGTTACCTTAGTTATTCATGCAGACGCCTAGTTACTCCGCGTCTACACCAGGGTTACCTTACCGGGGTCTACACTAGCCCCGCTTAATAATTCATTTAAACACCGAGTTACTCAGTGTCTCACAAGGGTTACCTTAGTAATTCACCTAGACGCCGCTGAATTACTCCGTGTCTCACCAGGGTTACATTAGTAATTCATATAGACACCTAGTTACTACGTGCCTCACCAGGGTTACCTTAGTAATTCATTCAGCCCACTGAGATACTCCGTGTCTCACAAGGGTTCCTTAGTAATTCATTTAAACGCCGAGCTACTCCATGTCTCACCAGGATTACCTTAGTAATTCATTTAGACACCTAGTTACTCCGTGTCTCATCAGGGTTACCTTAGTAATTCATTTAGACGCCTAGTTACTCAGTGTCTCACCTGGGTTACCTTAGTAATTCATGTTGATGCCTAGTTACTCCGCGTCTAAACCAGGGTTACCTAACCGGGGTCTACACTAGCCCCGCTTAGTAATTCATTTAAACACCGAGTTACTCAGTGTCTCACCAGAGTTACCTTAGTAATTCACCTAGACGCCGAGTTACTCCATGTCTCATCAGGGTTACATAAGTAGTAATTCATTTAGACACCTAGTTAATAGTACTACGTGCCTCACCAGGGTTACCTTACTCATTCATTTAGAAATCTAGTTAATCCGAGTCTCACCAGGGTTACCTTAGTAATTCATTTAGATACCTAGTTACTCCGTATCTCACCAGGGTTACATTAGTAATTAATTTAGACACCTAGTTACTCCGTGTCTCACCAGGGTTGCATTAGTAATTCATTCAGACACCTAGTTACTCCGTGTCTCACCAGAGTTACATTAGTACATTTGTAATTGATTTAGACACATGGTTACTCGGTGTCTATACCATGGTTACCTTATTAATTTTATAAATCCATTTAGACGCAGAGTTACTCTGTTTCTACAACAGGGTTACTTTACTAATTCATTTAGACGCAGAGTTACTCCGTGCCTCACTAGGGTATAATTTGTTTGATTCTCGTCTATATTCCGAACCCTGACGGCGTAAGACGAGTAGTTACGAATGAGATGCTCATTTACTCCGTGCCTCACTAGGGTCTAAAATGTTTGATACTCTAATTATGTTTTGTGTAAAGTAGCTGGCAGTCAATATTTCGAACCCTGGCGGAATAAGACGAGTAGTTATGAATGAGATGCTGAGTTACTCCGTGCCTCACCAGTGTCTAAAATGTTTGAAACTCTAATGATGTTTGAAGTACAATGTAATTGGAGTAAAAATCCACTTTGATCCACGAAGCAGATGACAACCACATCAGACGTTGACTTTTTTGTCAGATGCCGCGTCGGTGACATGGCGACTTGGCTGACCTGGGTCTATACTATTTGCAATATACCGATGTGAGTTTATTTCTTGGAATTGTTCAGTTCAAACAGTCTTTGAATTTATTCACAGGTCTGGCGCTGCTTGCAAATTCAGTATTTTGTACAAGTAACACGTGCACACCGGAAGACAACAATGCGCATGACGTCACAGCAGAACCGGGAATTGCTAAAACCTTGACTGACCTTGATACTGATGACGATGATGACGAAGATGAATCATTCATGAATTTGTTTGGGGACTAAAATACCAGAAGAAACAAATTACAAACAAAAACGCAAGAACTGAAAGCGCCATAAAAAGTTAACCAATTTCAAACTTTCATACATGTACTAGGAATTGCCAACTACTATCAAAATAGAAATAATATACTGTATTTTCTCTAGCAAACACTCCCGGTAGAGTTACATTTATAAAACAAGAGGGTCATTAACCCTATATCACTCACCTGAGTTACAGTAATACATCGGCAATGTTAATTTTTCAGCAGACAACATTTCTAGCAGATGACAGAAACTTAGTGTTAACCCTTTCATTGCTGATCACTTCTTGAACTGAAATTAACACACAGTTTGGATTCAGATCTCATTCTGATACCAAATAACTGGCTGACCAAGATCTAAACTGCTTACAACTTGTGACAATGCCTAAAACATGCCTAAAACTGATCTTTTAGAAATTCAAGCAGAATACAATTCTAAAGCAGGCGAAATTACAGATCTATGTGAAAGGGTGAATGAGCTTGCTAGATTATGATCTATGACAGTTGATGTTCTACTATACAGTAAGCATAATGTAACAAGCCAGCTGGTAGTCAGTGCTGCAACATTTAAACTGGAGTTTCTAACTTGAAAAAAGTATATTTAAAAAGTAATGACCCCACAGGACAGGACAAATTTTGACCCCAGCATTATGATTTTAACAAATTTTGTAAAGGTATACTAGGTAAAGCTATACACCAAACATGGGCCATATGGTTTTTGACAAGAAGATTCTTAATACACTGATAGGCTCTATATTGATATTTGGCAGCTTAGTGACCAACCTCCAACGCAGTGATCTCCCCTAGTCGCTATGCTGAAGAGGTAAGGTAGATCAATGCGAGGAAATTGGTAGGCTACTAGCTAGCTCTGAATAAGGGGAAACCTTTACACCGTTGTTTCTGATGTTTAGAAGTCTATAGCCCCAGGGTGGGGGCATTTTTGGCCGAGGGGTCACACTTTGAACAAACTTCGTAGAGGCCTATTAGCCTTAGGTGATGTTTCATACCAAATATCTAAGCTCTAGTGTAGGTGGTTTCAGAGAAGATTTTTAAAGGTTTTCCTATACAAGTCTATGCAAAACTTATAAGTCCTGGGATAGGGCCATTTTTTGGCCCAGGGGTCATAATTTGAACAAACTTGGTAAAGGACCATTAGATGATGCTACATACCAAATATCAAAGCTCTAGGGTTTGTGGTTTCAGAGAAGATTTTCCTATACAAGTGCATGCAAAACTTATAAGCCCTGGGGCAAGGCCATTTTTGGCCCAGGGGTCATAATTTGAACAAACTTGGTAAAGGACCATTAGATGATGCTACATACCAACTATCAAAGCTCTAGGTTTTGTGGTTTCAGAGAAGATTTTTAAAAAAAACCCTGATAAGCCCCGGAGTGGGACCATTTTTGGCCCAGGGGTAATAATTTGAACAAACTTGGTAGAGGTATATTAGGTCATGCTTCATACCAAATATCTAAGCTCTAGAGTATTTGGTTTCAGAGAAGAAGATTTTGAAAGGTTTTCCTATATAAGTCTATATATAAAACTGGTTTCAGAAAACAATTTTAAAGATTTAAAAAAAACCTGATAAGCCCCGGGTGGGGCCATTTTGGCCCAGGGGTCATAATTTGAACAAACTTGGTAAAGGACCATTAGATGATGCTATATACCAAATATCAAAGCTCTAGGATTTGTGGTTTCAGTTAAAGATTTAAAACAAAACATAAGCAGTGGGGCGGGCCATTTTTGGCCCGGGGGTCATAATTTGAACAAACTTGATAGAGAACCCCCTAAGGTACATTTCTGTGAAATGTAGTTGAAATCATCCCAGTCGTTTAGGAGAAGTCATTTGAAATAAAAGTGAACGGACAGACTTACAGACGGACGTCGGACGACAGGTGGTCACGATAGTTCACCTTGAGCCTTTAGCTCAGGTGAGTTAACAAAGCTTCTTGCATTTTGTACAAGGCTGGCTCATATGGGTGTTTTCTGCATTGCTTTCAGTCTGCATTGACAAAAAACAAAAACCTTTATTTATTTATTAAATGGTTATATGATTATTTTTGTTTTATTGATCACTAGTTCCCCTCCTTCCCCTCCCAATCCTACACGGAGTATGGAAGCACACAAAGTAATTGAGCGTTTATTAGAGTGGTGGCGTTTATTAAGGAGAAGGCAGTATTTCATGGTTATATGAGTTTTATTCGTTTTATTGAGATCATTTTTACCCCCCCCCCCCCCCCACCAAACACACACGACGTTTATTAGCGGGGTGCGGTTTATTGGGGAGAATACGGTACTTCATGTCTGATTGTTTTAATTTGTAGTAAGAGATGGATAAAATAACTCATAACCCTTCTGTTAAATACAGAATACAGTATTTCATGGTTATATGGTTTTTAGTTTCATTGATCAGTAGCCCCTCCCCCTTTTTTGTTACATTTCTTCTAAACAAGACAACCTTATCTTTGCACAAACCTTAAGAAACTCGTCGGATCAATGTTTCATAACTTTTACAGCATACTGGCAGACTTGCCACAAAATCAGACAGATCTGTCCAACTAACATCCTGGTAGACTGACCAAAATCAGTAAATGATTAAATAACAAGAAGACAAACATGAACTACAAACATTACTTTAATACAAAAATACACAGGTTATCTCAATTGCATGTAGTGAAATGGCATTGTAGTTTTATAACCTGACCAAACAGTCCTGATCTTCTAACTATTTATATGCTATGTTCCACGTATGAACAAAATTAACAGCGAAGTTGCAATATGAATTAGATACAATTTTCTATTAATAACTTTAGAACAATTCTTCTTTATGTAATTTCCCGAAACTCATCTATGTTTGTGTGTGAATACATTCCTCTAGTTAACACTTGTATACATTATCTAAGTGGAACTTGTTTACATTCCTCTAATTAACACACTCATGTGTACATTGCTCTAATTGGCAAATGTATACATCCCTCTAATTAAAACTTGTATACATTCCTCTAATTAACACATGTATACATTGCTCTAATTGGCCAATGTATACATTGCTCTATTTAGCACATGCACACATTCCTCTAATTAGCACTTGCATACATTCCCCTAATTAGCACATGTATACATTTCTCTAATTGGCAAATGCATACATTCCTATAATTAGCACATTCATGTATATACATTCCTCTAATTATCACTTGTATACATTCCTCTAATTAGCACTTGTATATATTGCTCTATTTAGCACATGCATACATTCCTCTAATTAGCACTTGTATACATTCCTCTAATTAGTACTTGTATACATTTCTCTAATTAGTACATGTATACATTCCTCTAATTAGCACATGTATACACTGCTCTAATTGGCAAATGTATACATTCCTATAATTAGCACATTCATGTATATACAATCCTCTAATTATCACTTATATACATTCCTATAATTACATGTAGCACATTCATGTATACACATTCCTTTAATTATCACTTGTATACATTCCTCTAATTAGCACTTGTATATATTTCTAAAATAACATATGTATACATTCCTCTAATTAGCACTTGTATACTTTGCGCTAATTGGCAAATGTATACATTCCTCTAATTAGCACACGTACGCATTCCTCTAATTAGTACTTGTATGCATTCCTCTAATTAGCACTTGTATACATTCCTAAAGTTAGTATATGTATGCATTCCTTTAAGACTAACTAGCACCTGTATACATTGCTCTAATTAGCCCTTGTATACATTCCTCCAATTAGCACATGTATACATTCCTCTAACTAGCACCTGTATACAACTCCTAAAAAATAGCTGACCAACCAATTAATCGATTGATCATCTAACCAACTGATCGATAGACATGAC
Organism: Azorinus chamasolen; assembly: GCA_963576725.1. Classification (NCBI taxonomy): domain Eukaryota; kingdom Metazoa; phylum Mollusca; class Bivalvia; order Cardiida; family Solecurtidae; genus Azorinus; species Azorinus chamasolen. The sequence goes on from OY755252.1 coordinate 55,819,691, forward strand.
AGTATTGATTGATAGATACCACTTCCCAACCAATCTTTTTTTATGTGTGTGTAAAATCTAATACTTCAGAATTAAGTTGGCATACAGACTGGCACACTAACAGACATACTACGTGTATATCTATAATTACAATTACCAAAATGTTGGGCAACTTTAATGTATACTTACATTATACAATGAAGAGAACTGTGCTAAAATGTATATGGCCAACGTTACACACATACTTTATGTTAAACCATTTACCTTATGAATATTTATTTTTAACCCTTTCCCTGTTTTATGTTTATTCCAAATTTTAATACCTACTGAATATTCATGGACAAAATAGTTATAATGAAATATGGAAGATGGAATATTGTAGCCATTTTAGAAAGCAAAGAAACAGATCTATCAAATTCTATCAGCAAACAGAGCAGACCCTGATCAGAAGGCTTCAACATGAGTCATCTGATCTGGGTGTACACTGTTTGCATGTGTGTGAAAAGGTGTTTCTATTAAGTAAATGGTTTAAGAGAACAAGACAATAATCTAGAAGTCACATAATTATGTAAAATACAAGGGGCTATAATGTTTATCAAACATGCACAAATCATTAAATACATAATTCAAACAAATTCAGAAGAGTTATTTCCCTTTGACAGTAAAATATCACTAGGCGGATGGGTGGGGGAACGTTTGCACTGATAAAGATAGTTTTTACATCGTATAATTCTTAACTTTTTATCTTATGAATATTCATTATAAGGATTTTGCAAATGGAATATGAAAAAGCAATTAACATAACACTTTCCCACATATAAACGCCTTTGCAAACAGAGTAGACTCAGATCAGACCGCTCCTATATACAAGTTATATATTTTGTGGTAAAGGCAGGTGGATGCTTAAAGCAAGGTGAAAGTAAAACAGAATGCTCCCATAGGAGCATTGTTTTACTTTCACCTTGCTGTAAGCAACCACCTGCCCAAAATACCAATTAATTTACACACTTTAGTGGTCATTATAAAGAGGTTTTACTGTATCTGATTCTACAGCTTGTGTCACAGGAAAAATATTACTTGAAAAAGTTACATCATAAAAATTCAGCTAATAGATATTCATGATGTCATGATTTCTTACATGAATATTGAACAGGGAAAAGGTTTAAAGAAAGTTTGAATTTTCCCTTCTTATCTATTCCTTTTGTGTAGCTAAATGAGACAAGATAAAAACGGGTTTCTTTGCAGTTAAAGTTGTTTGGTTCTGACAAAGGAACCAGATATGGTAGTTGAAGTTCCGTATTAAGTCGATTAAAAATCTCAATCTCTACTCTCAGATTCAAAAAGAAAGTCTGGGTCTACTCTGTTTGCAGTGGCGTGAAAAGGTGTTTCTATGAAGTAAAGTATTTAACCCTTTCCCTCATAATAGGATCTGCTCTGTTTGCTAATTAGTTTCCAAAATGGCTACAATGTTCCACTTTCCAAATTTCATTATAACTGTTTAAACCATGAATATTCAGAAGGTATTGACAATTTGCAATAGACATAGAACAGGGAAAGGGTTAAGAGAACAAGGCAATATTCTACAAATCATCAAATGTATATTCCAAACAAAATTAAATGAGTTGTCTCCCTTTGATTGTAATTTACCACCAGGCTAAATAGGTTTTACACCATATTATTCTAAACCCTTTATCTGATGGATTTTCTAAATGGCATATAAACAAACAATTAAATATACAATAATGACTGTAAGAAAAATAATTAGATGGATTTTCTAAATGGTATATGAACAAACAATTAAATATAAATGAAAAAGAATTAAAGAAATTATAATGACTAACAATATCAATTAGATGGATTTTCTAAAGGGCATACATGATCAAAGAATTAAAGTAATTTTAATTTAATTTACTAATCTTATCTATTCTTCTGATTTCACAATTATTTTTGCAAGTCAGGTGAGACAAGTAAAAACTTCTCCCTTTGTAGTTCAAATTGTTTGACAATCTTATAAATTGTTTAATCCTTTCCTTCTTATACACATCTTTTATGCCTTTGCAGACAGAATATTTTCCAAAACAGACGTCATGTAGAAACCGTCTGATCTGGGTGTGCTCTGTTTGCTTAATATAAGATTATAATGGATCTGACTACAGTATCTAACTATACCAAAACTGTATGTGTACATATGCCATTTAAAAAGTTCAGCTAATAGATATTGATGATGTCATAATTTCTTACATGGATGTTCAACAGGGTAAGGGTTATACGAAGTTGAACAAATTATTTTGACAAATAAAGCAGATGTGGCATTAAGAAAGTCACACACTTTTAACCCTTTACTCCATACCTCTTTCCTTGTCTCTGCAAACAGAGTAGCTCCAGACCAGACGGCTCCTTTTGGAGCCGTCTGTTCACTGTCTGTTCTATTTGCTTATGAAATAATTTTAATATAGATATGATTCTACAGTTTCTGTCATGGCCAAAAGCTCCAGTGTAATCATGTGTCATTATCCAATTTATCTAATTAATAATCATGATGTCATTTTTTCTTAGTTATATTTCAATGGAAAAGGTTTAAGTCGATTAAAAATCTCAATCTTGATTCGCAGAATTTTTTAAAAGAAAAGGAGCAGCATGAGCTCTTCTAAAGCACATAAAAACTACTAAGTATTCAAAGTTATATCTACCCTCATAACCATTGCAACACAAACATGGCAGACATGTATATTCTGATAATTCATAACATAATATATGTACAGTAAAACCTTTCTAAAACCACCATTCAAAACACACCTAAGTGTCATTATAACCATGGCAACACAAGCATGACAGATGTATATATTCTGACAATCATAATTCATAACATAATGCATGTACAGTAAAACTTTTCTAAAGCCATCATTTGATGCTAAATGTATATTAAAGCAGGAGGAAAGCATGTGTTTTAATTCAGAAACATGATCCGCGACTTTAGAAAATGCGTTTTTGCGTTGGTGGTTTTTACCTTTTCCACCTGAATGTTTAATAGTAAAATTTCATGATACATTCAATATTATAGACACATTTTTAAATGGAGCTGGTCTGATCTGGGTGTATTCTGTTGCAAATTTACCAAATGTGCTGATTGAGTAAAGAGTTAAAAGGTAATCTAGATGCTTCCATTGAGAACTTTTGTACGGAAAAAACTACAGGTTTAAGGGAAACTGAACAGACCATAATCAAAGATTCTTGGGCATGCACTGTTTGCAAGTGCTCCAATTAATTTCCCCTCTTTCAATGAGTCGTATGGTTGTAAATTTGACAGAGGAATTATATCAAACATATCCATAAAACAAATAATCTTCCTAAAACAAACATGCCCTATTGTATGTTTGTTTTGTCTTTGTGCGTCTCTTTATTGTTTTGATAGTTGTGTGTTGCTGTGGTTTCTTGTGTTGCTGTTCGGGCGACTGCTTGTTCTGTATGTGGTGTTTCCTGCATGCCTCATGTTTGTACTTGTAACAAGTAATGTATTTACCCTTTACTCCATAGAGACGCCCTTTTTGCACGTTTTCAAACAGAATACACCAAGATCAGATAGGCTCCTACTTAATATTCATACAGTCATGGTCATTTTGCCTTAAATGAATAATCGTGGAACAAAGAGTTAACCCTTTCCTCCATAGAAACACCTTTTCATTTGAAAAGAGAGTAGACCCAGATCTTATAGCAGCCGTCTGAAAAGGGTCTGCTCAGTTTGTTTATGAACCTGACTACATTTTCTACCAGTATCAAAACATCCTGTGTACATTTGCAATAATAAACACTCAGCTAATAAATATCCATTATATCATTAATTCTTACATAAGTAGTGAGCAGGGTAACTACACCATGGATTGTACATACAAGCCCAGTATACATGTAATCTGACTAATATATGTAGGACTTATTAATTGTCAATACTGTAACCTTGTATTCAGCTTGCTGTACAAATTGTGTTCTTTAACCATTTCCCTCATATAAACATGTATTCGTGCCTTTGCAAACAGAGTAGACCTAGATCAAATGGCTCCTACACTTTGCAAACAGAGTATACCCAGAACAGATGGCTCCTGTACGAGCCATCTGATCAGAGTCTGCTCCATTTACCTTTGAGATTATAATATATCTGACTGCAGTTTCTATCAATACTAAATAAACCTGAGTACATATGCCACTGTAAAAGTTCAGCTGATGAGTATTCATGATGTCTTAATTTCTTACATTTTTATTCCACAAGGAAATGGTTAGACTATTTCACCAGGTAAGGACTTAATTAAATAATGCTTTTGTTTCTTGAAATGATATTTTGTCAGAGTGTGGAAGAGGTTCGATCCTAATGACATACTGACGTGTTCGAAATCTTATCTGGATCCAAGCTCCAATTTATCTGGAATGCTGACATTTGGATCTAGACCTGTTTAAACAACACATGCAGAAACGTAGCTGAATCCAAACATGTTTGTATCATAACTACCTATATGTATATAAGGGTCCGGTGGGGTGGGGGTTGTGGGTTGTGCTCCCTCGATAAAAGTTAGAATTCTGATAAATAGAACATTTGTCGTATAGGAGCTACTTATGCTCTATTTATCACAATGGTTTTAAAAGATGGCACATACAGAGGTATCAAAATGCATCAATATGAGGGAATGGGTTAAAGTTTACATGACAAGACACAGTCTATCTCCCTTAACCTTAAACCACGACTCTGATTTGTTATCAACATTTAGATTTTATCTCCGTATATCTATGAATACAGTTCATGACAGTGAAAATCAACTATGTACAACCACTTTTATGTACATGCTAATCGATAATCTGTATTGGAGTTACCAGCAGAATGTTTCAATAAAACGGCCCTGCAGTCATCAAAAGCACATGACATCTAAACACAGAAATAATAAAGTCCTGCATTAAGCTATTGACTGACCAACCAGACCGTGAGGCGTATTGTCTTTTAAAAAGTCTCTTTATACACGGTTTCAAGTCACTTTTTAGCAGACAATGGAACATTGCATGTGCAATTCCATTGTAAAAGTTAGCATTTAATATAAGCAGCCACCTTGTATCAGTAACACCTAGTTAGTATTGTAATTCTGTATCACATAGATACTATACATAGAACTTCAATGATGTACATATCACACAGATACAATGATCAAAGAACTTTGATTAATGACTTGTTTCACTTTCTTCAGTATACAAACTGCATGGATTATCACCATTCACACTAGATCCCTAGCCAACTTCTCACAGTTGTCACTTCATCTGTACATACACTGTCTGTAGAAGACCTGAAAAATATGGAAACACATGAGTGACATCTGATCATCTTCAATGCTGTACATATATAAGTTGCCTCAGACCTGCAAACATTCAAAGGCATGACAATTGTTCAAGTTCTACACTGTCAGATTGAAACTCATTTGCATCCGCATTATTCGATGCCGTAGCTGGTAAATAAGACCCATCTCAAGTATAATGTTCACGACTCAAGACAATTTGGAATCAGTAAGATTGTTTACAATCAACTTAAATTATCTGCTAGAATCTGCTACCTGTAATTTAAATTATACTGAATGAAGGAGTGGGACTTCTTACATGTGTATCCAGATAAGGACTTTTAATTGCATCAATCTTAATCAGAAGAGGACTATTAATTGCATCAATCTTAAAATCCTGATGAGGATCATTGTGTCACATGGGACTTCTAAAAGCTTGACGAGGCCAAATTAACAGTATGTTAATTGAAACTCTTAACATCCTCATTGTGACCTTAACTCTTTCCTTTCTACAAACATGTACAGACCCAGATCATACTCCTGAAAGAACCGTCTGATCAGGGTCTGCTGTACATGTATGTGCTTAATATGTCATGATATAGATCTGAAAAATTACCTTGAAAATGTTACATTATAAAAACAAGAGGGCCAAGATGGCCGTTTATTGCTCACCTGATTACCATAGATTTAAGATTATAGCTGAGTAGTCACAGGATGGGGCCAATATTGGCCTAAGGGAACAATGTTGATAGTGGATCATGAGCAGTGATTCTGGAGAACAAGATTTTCAAAGATTGAGAATATTGATTTCATGAAGACAACCATTCTGACCAATGAAGATTTGGCTAAAAATGTGACATCTAGAGTGATTTTTCTAAGATTTGACCTAGTGACATACTTTTTTATCTCTCCCCAACCATGATCAAACTCAATCTTGGTATCATCAAGACAAACCATTCTGGACAAGTTTGAGGAAGATTGGGCTAAACAGTTAGAACTAAGATTTTATCAGGACAATCATTTTGACCAATGTTCATGAAGACTGGGCTAAAAATTTGACCTCTATCGTGTTCACAAGGTTTTCCTACCATTTGACCCAGTGACCTAGTTTTCGACACCACATACCCCACTTTTGATCTCTTTCGAGATTTTATCAAGACAATCATTCGGAATAAGTTTCATAAAGAGTGTACAAAAAATGTGACCACTAGAGTGTTAAAAATGTTTTACTACTGTTTGACCTAGTGACCTAGTTTTTTACCCCACTTGACCCACTTTCAATCTCATCCGAGATATTATCAAAACAATCATTCTTATTAAGTTTCATGAAGATTGGACTGGAAATGTGACCACTAGGGTGTTCACTAGGGTTTTTTTACTATTTGACCTGGTGACCTAGTTTTTGACACAACACAACCCATTTTCAAACTCGTCCGAAATTTTATCAGGACATTCATTCTGACACAGTTTCATGAAGATTGGGCTGAACCTCTAGAGTGTTCACAATGTTTTTCTACCTTTTGACATGGTGACCTTGTCTTTGACCCCACGTGAATCACTTTCAAACAAGTCCAAGATTTTATTAAAAATTCTGAAGGGAGGTGATCCCCCGAAAGCAAATATTGCAACACAAAAAGAGAAAATTGCAGACTCGGTTTTATTGAGACTTCATGAGCAGTAATTGAAAGTGCAACACTGCTGACGCCCCCTAGCACCGGCTTAAGCGGTATTCATTTACTGAAATTCATGATCTCGAAGGATGAGAAGGTATAACAACACTGAGAATTAATTCATTCTAATAAAGATTCATGAAGATTGGGCTGAAAATGTGATTTCTGAACTGTTCACAAGGTTTTCCTACTATATAACCTAGTTTTTAACCCCACGTGACCCACTTTCCAATCCGTCCGAGATTTTATTACGACAATCATTCTGACCAAGTTTCATGAAGATTGGTCTAAAATTGTGACAACTAGAGTGTTCACAAGCAAATTGTTGACGAAGGACGACACAGGACGGATGCCAGACATTCAAGTCTCCCAAAAGCTCACCCTGAGGTGAGCTAAAAACAGCAAATAGATATTCATGATCACAGGGGGCCATTTTGTGGGTCTAGATGGTCTAAAAAGTAAAACAAGAGGGCCAGAATGGCACTGAAGCGCTCACCAGACAATCAGAGGAGAAGATGTTCAAAGTTTTCACTTTATGTTTCTGTTGAAACCTGGCTACTCCTGGGGTGGGGCCAATTTTAACCACAGGGGTATAACTTATATAATATTTGTAGAGGACCTGAACATGAAGCTATGTGCCAAATATGAAAGTTATGGACCTTCCAGTTTCAGAGAAGATTTTCAATGTTTTTACTATATGTTTCTATTGAAAGCTGACCACCCCTAGGGTGGGGCCAATTTTAACCACAGGGGCATAATTTAAACAAGGCCATACAAAGTTCTGACTATAAAGGCAATCAACTGTTCCTCTGAACATGTATGTGTACCCTAGCATTCCAAACTGATTTTTTGCATTTGAGTATTATTATAAATTATTACATAATAATTTCATATTCATAAGTTTAACTTAATAGTTTCAAGTAATACAATTTCATGTTAAAAATGATTTCATAATTTATTTAAAATCTTTTATTTGGCATTCTGGAGTCTTTACATGATTTACCCTTCTTCTGAACTGCAGGGCAGGTTATTATAATATCATAATGCCAATCACTATTATTAATTAACCCTTCCCTCATATAAACGTGTTTTCAAACATTTGAAAACAGAGTAGACCCAGATCAGATGCCTCCTATAGGAGCTTGATCTGATCAGGGTCTGCTGTGTTTGTTAATGGAATTTGATAGATCTGTTCCTTTAGTTTCTAAAATGGCTACAATGTTCCACCTACATGTACTATATTATAACTATTTTGTAGATGAATATTCAGTAGGTTGTGAAATTTGGAAAAAAAGGCTACAATGTTCCACTTTCCATACTTCACTTTAACTATTTTGTTCATGAATATGCAGTAGGCATTCAAATTAATAATAAACATAGAACAGGCAAAGGGTTAAGACAGACTCACTGCCACTGGCTACAGCACCAGATACAGGTGCACTAAAAATAGCATCTGGTCAACTCTCTACTGCTTGACCTGATGACCTCTTTATGAGCAAAGAGAAGATGCTTAAAAACGCAGTTACCTATAAGTTTGCTAGAAAACTGGCCACCCTGGGGTGAAGCCAACTTTGACCACAGGAGCATAATTTATATAACTTTTGTAGAGGACCTGAACATGATGCCATGTGCCAAATATGAAAGCTGAGAACCTTCCAGTTTCAGAGGAGATAATATTCAAAGTTTTACTATATGTTTCTATCTATAGACAAGAGGGCCAGAATGGCCCTGACATCGCTCACCAGACAATCAGGAGAGAAGATTTTCAAATATTTCACTATATGTTTCTATATAGAAAACTAGCCGGCCCTGGGGTAGGGCAAATTTTAATTCAGAAAGAATAAATTAACCTATACTTATGTTCAAAATTTCAGATATTTTCATTACATCTTCATGAGTTCATATTATTCTTCATATCTTATTTTAAGATTGATGTACTTTTAACCCTTCCCCTGTTATATGTTTATTCAAAATTTCAATACCTAGTGAATATTCATGGACAAAATAGTTGTAATGAAATATGGAAAGTGGGACAGTATAGCCATTTTAGAAAGTAAAGAAACATATTTCAAATTCCATTGACAAACAGATCAGACCCTGATCAGACAGCTGCTATAGGAGCTGTCTGATTTGGGTCTGTTCTGTTTGCAAATGCATGAAAAGGCATTTATATGAGGGAAAGGCTTAAGTAAACATATTATAAGCGCATGTATATTTTACACAAAATAAAAATAATTTAATGAAATTTGCTCTATATTATATCATAAGCAAATACAGCAGATTGATCAGATGGCTACTACATGAGCCATTTGATCTGGGTCTACTCTGCAAAGGTGTAGAAATGCATATTTATGGAGTAAAGGGTTAATTGTTCTATTTACAGGTCAGATCTAATTTGCAACTGCCATTATCCAGAAGGGAGGCAATCCAGTTGTAATCAAAAAGTGTGAAAGGGAGATGTATGCTTAAAATAGCCTGCTAAAAATAGACACTGCTCTCCAAGATGCAATAGAACACTTGAATTTGTATAAAGCTGAACTTCACAGCAGATACAGTTATAGGATATATATTGATAGCTGGCAGCTTAATGCAGGGCATAGATATGGAAAAAAAGCTTTAAGAGCTTTCTGCATTTTGAGTATTATCCACATAGTTTTCTCAATCTAAAATGAGTGTGTGTAATTTGTCTAAACACAATTTCTACTCTACTGATCAGGCTAAGGGTGATTACCAATACACTCACACTGGCCATCAATGCACTGGCTTATCTCTGAATATGGGGAAAACTTTAACCTGTAGAACCTTTAGACTGTAGTTTCTGATGTTAAAAAGTCTATATACACTGGGCAGGGCCAATTTTAACCTCAGAACTATGATATTAACAAAACTCATAAAGGTATGCTAATTTAATATACCGGTATACAACAAGTATCTAAGCTCTGGGACATGTAGTTTTGACAAGAAGTTTTTCCTATGCATATATAGTGATCCCATGGGCTGTTTAAGCAGTCAGCTACAAAAAACTGTAAATCCCTGGGGTGGGGTCAATTTTGACCCTAGGGGCATAATTTATATAACTTTTGTAGAAGACCTGAAGTTGAAGCTATGTGCCAAATATGAAAGCTGAGAACCCTGACTGTAGATCAGAGGAGAAGATTTTTAAAGGTTGAAATTGTTGACGTCTGACGACGGACGACGGACATCAGGCGATCACAAAAGCTCACTCTGAGCACAAAAGTGCTCTGGTGAGCTAAAACCAATGCACCCCTGGGGCGGGTACAATTTTGACCCCAGGAACATAATTTACATAACTTTTGTAGAGGACCTACAGATGATGCTATGTGCCAAAGATGCAAGCTGAGACCCCTGTAGATTCAGAGGAGAAGAATTTTAAATGTTCAAATTGTTGACGATGAAAGACGGACAACGGACAATGCACGCCGACGTACGACGACATCAGGCGATCACAAAAGCTCATCCTGAGCACTTTGTGCTCTGGTGAGCTAAATAATTGATTGAGTCGATTTAGTGTAATATTATATTACATACGTATATATAACACTAAATCGACCCAATCATTTTTTTTTACTTTTTAGACCATCTAGACCTACCAAATAGCCCCCTGTGTTCATGATGTTATTATTTCTACATGAATAGCGAGCAGGGAATAGGTTAATTGTGTCCAAGTTACTCCAAGGCTTCTCATCTGGATCCAAACTGTGTGCAAATACCAGTTAGGTTGCAATTAAAAAGAACAATTATTCATTTAACTCTTTCCCTAACAAACATGTTTGTATTAATTGGTCACCTCATGAATATTGATGAGGTGACCAATTCACACAAACACATTTTGGCTTAGACACAACCTGTAGGATCAGATCTATATAAATTCCATATAATGATAATCATTATCAAACAGAGCAGAACCTGATCAGGAGTTCATATTCATTCATGCCAGGGTTATTTCAACAGGGAAGGGAAAAATTTGAAGCCATGTGAAAATTAATATCATGAATGTTTATGAGCTGAATGTTTATAGTGGGCCGGCATATGCACATGTAGGTTTCTTTGGTATTGGTAAAAAACACTTGTCAGATCTATGATAATTTCAGTTCTAAGCAAACGGGGCAGACCCTGTTCAGAGGATTCCTACAGGAGTCGTTCGATCTGGGTCTACCCTTTTTGCAAAGGTATAGAAAGTATTTATGCGAAGGACTCTGATACAAAAATTACATGGCATCTAATCTGGAGGCAAACTGTTTGTAAATTTGTCCAATCAAATTTTGTATATATTTTGTTACAGGTCAATATTAAAGTTTATGTCACGATGTCTACATGTATGCAAAAAAGTGTGGATCTAGATGAAATGTGGACTGTCGAGTCACTTAAGATCTCATCAGGATCCAAACAGTTTGCCGATATAAACATATTTTAATAGAAATAAGTTGTCAAATACAAGAAAAAGTAACTTTGAGAATTGTAGTAGACGACATTTTGGTTGCATACCAAAACTGGCTTAGGATGCAAATAATTTGAAATAAGTTAACAATTTACTCCATAAAGTCTACACATTTACATGTAGAAGTGAGTCATGTGACCTTTCTATGCCTTTGCAAACACAGTAGACCGGCTGATCAGATGGTTCTTACTATACAGGGTCTACTGTATTTGCACATCAAAACTGGTTTAAATTTGTATGCAAATATAAGTTAGCCCTTTACTCCATAAATACACCTTTCTACACAAACAGAGTAGACCCTGATCAGATGATTCAACTTCCAAATGGGTCTACTCTGTTTGCAAAGGCGTAGAAAGGCATATTTATGCAGTAAATGGTTAACTCTGAGCATCCTAACGGAGTATTCATGAAAACATCCGCAAAACGTTTGGATCCAGATGAGATATGGAGCCACTCAATCCAAACATTTAACAAGAGCTGTCCGCAGACAGCGCGCTCCACTTTCTTTAATGCTGGATAGTATAGTGGAAGTCTAAGTCAGAAAGGGAAGATAACAACAGCAAAATTAATTTTAGGGTTACCTGCCCTTGTGAAATGGGTCCCCCTTGTAATTGTTAACATGTATACCAAAGTTGAACCAAATATCTCTGACAGTTTCTGAGACATGGACCTGAACATAAAATTGAACCAACAATGAAAATTCTAAGTCGAAAAAAGGAGCATAACTATGGCAAAATTAATTTTAGGGTTACTTGCCCTTGTGAAATAGGCCCCCTTGTAATAGTTAACATGTATACCAAAGTTGAAACAAATATCTCTGACAGTTTCTCAGATATGGACCTGAACATAAAACTTAACCAACAATGAAAATTGTAAGTCAAAACAAGAGAATCGTCACGGGTGACAAATACCCCCAAAGTGTTTGACACCGAAATGCATTTTGGAGGAACAACAATACAATGTAATGTAGATGTAACATGAAATTTTGATGCTGTTAAAATGACACAGGAGTCAGTTCTTAACATTAAAAACAGAACCTTTGACGATTATGATAGCTTAAGAAAAGCGCCAGCAGTTAGAAAGGACCCTAGGTCATTCTAAACGTTAAAAAGGACCCCGGATTAATTGTCAACGTTAAAAACAGATCCTGGGTAAATTCTTAACTTTTTAAAAAAAGACACAGGGTCCAATTTCAATGTTAAAAAACATGCTGTGTTGATTGTTACTGTTAAGTTGATTCTTAACGTTTAAGAAAGACCCTATATTTATCCTTAATGTTAAAAACATACCCTCAGTCAATTCTAAACGCATGGTCAACGCATGTAACACTGGCTCTTAGACAGCTGCAACAGAAGTTACCTAATATGGATCTACATTCTTTGCATAAGCATGTATAGCATCTGATTTAGGTAGTGTTGTAAGCAAGCAATAAAGACCCAGTAGCTCCTACAGGAGCTGTCTGATATGGGTCTATATTGTTATAATGCTGTAATTCATCTGAAAGTTCTGACACTGCAAGTATTTGAACAGCATGGCATACCCATGTACGAATAGTATTTAGAGCTCTATATAATGTCTGATTCATGCTAATGTAGTAGCAAACAGTGTAGACCCTGTAGTTTGATATGGGTCTACACTGTTTGCCTAAGCATACCTGTCCAATACTTACAGACAATTACTGATAAGATATAGGAGATATGCTCCGGACAAGCTTTTAGTAAAATCAAGGTCAAAGGTCAAGGGCACATTGACCTGAAATGGCGACACTCTGCCATCCCAAGATGACATCACAAACCAAATTTGGAATCCGTAGCTGGTAAGGTATAGGAGATATGCTATGGAAAAGTTTTTTGTATCTGGTAAGGTATAGGAGATAATATTTTTTTATGCTCTGGACTGTAAAATAGAGGTCAAAGGTCAAGGTTAAGGTCAGTGATCTGAAAATGGTACCCGACTCTCCACCATCCCAAGATGAACTCACACACCAAATTTGGAATCCGCAGCTGGTAAGGTATAGGAGATATGCTCCAGACAAGCTTTTTGTAAAATCGAGGTCAAAGCTCAAGGTCAAGGTCACAGTGACCTGAAAATGGTACGCGATACTCCACCATCCCAAGATGAACTCACACACCAAATTTGGAATCCGTAGCTGGCAAGGTATAGGAGATATGCTCTGGACAACCTTTTTGTAAATTCAAGGTCAAAGGTAAAGGTCACAGTGACCTGAAAATGGTATCTGACACTCCTCCATCCCAAGATAAACTCACACACCTAATTTGGAATCCGTAGCTGGTAAGGAGATATGTCACAGTGACCTGAAAATGGAAGGCGACACTTTGCAGTTCCAAGATGAACTCACACACCATATTTGGAATCCTTAGCTGGTAAGGTATAGGAGATATACTCCGGACAAGCTTTTTGTAGCTGGTAAGGTATAAGCTTTTTGTAAAATCGAGGTCAAATGTCAAGGTCAAGGTCACAGCGACCTGAAAATGGTACGAGACACTCCGCCATCCCAATATGAACTCACACACCAAATTTGGAATCCGTAGCTGGTAAGGTATAGGAGATAATATATTATACTCCGGACAAGCTTTTTGTAAAATCAAGGTCAAAGGTCAAGGTCACAGTGACATGAAAATGGTATGTGACACTCCGCTATGCCAAGATGAACATACACACCAAATTTGGTATCCGTAGTTGATGTGACAAAGGAAATATACTCCGGACAAAAAGTACACACACCCACTCACCCACATAGCTTAGCTTTTGGGGCATAACTATGGCAAAATTAATTTGAGGGTTACCTGCCCTTGTGAAATGGGTTCCCCTTGTGATAAATCAACATACACACCAAATATGAACCAAATATATTTGATGTTTTCTGAGAAAAGGACCTTAACAAAAAGGTTAACCAACGCCGACGCCGACGCCAGGGTCATGACAATAGCTCCACTTTTTGAAAAGGTGGAGCTAAAACTGATTTTGTCAATATTATCTAAATTCTTTAATAGAAATAGAATAAATATTTTAAAAAATCTGAGAATTGTAGCAGACGACCTTTTTTGCACACAAAAAGTTCTGCTAATCATGCATTGAAGTTAATCCTATACCCCATACATGTACAATAACATGTATACGCCTTTCTATGCCACAGCGGCAAACAGAGTAGACCCAGATCACTGAGATCAGACAGATCTTATAAGAGCCATGTGATCAGGGTCTGCTTTGTTTGCTTATGAAATAATACAGATGACATTGTGGGATTCTGCCTTGGATAAAAAATCCTGTCTTAACCCTTTCCTCCATAAATACGCCTTTCTATGCCTCTGTAATTTGTAATAGTCACTTTATGAAAGCATTGTGATAAATAGAGCATTTGCCCCTGTAGGAAACTACGAATTTCTAAAATTTTCCTTTCCTCTAGTTAATGCTCCTTTCGGTAGATTTATTCAAGATGGATGGATCTAAAAATAGCACATATGGAGGAAAGGGTTAATATAATGCTAGTATAGGATTTTTAGATTCTTGTACACCGCTTGCTGCTTATTATTTTTTTACTCCACAAATATGTCTTTCTACACCTTTGCAAATTAAACAGAGTAACTAAACGCGGAACAGACAGCCATCTGATCAGTGTCTCTTCTGTTTGCGAATAACAAAATTATACATGTTTCTACCATGGCCTAAAATTCTCGAGTTCATCATAACATGTGCCATTATAAAAAAAAAAAACGATCAAATTATTTTCAATTATGGCAATATTCCTGATATAATTATTTCAGATTTTTCTTCTTATATACCTGCATGTCATTCAGACATTATTTTTTACATAGACATTCATGGAGGAAAGGGTTAAATCACTGGCACTTGATTGAAAAAAAACCTATAGTTTATTTATAGCAACTAGTACATTAATACACTATGTATATGATATAACTATTGTATTACACAACTATAGTTTGTTTCGATCAAGTGCCAGTGGGTTAAATATATAAAAGTGTTTACTTACCTCCATGTTTGTCTTCTATTCTAGTTTGTACACTATAATGTTATTTCTGTAGTCACCTTTGTAACTGTTACTAGATCTACTAATATACAATCTTCCAGTGTCATATGTTATGTCATTGGGCTTCAGGATCCCGTCTTTCTTCATTATAACAATATTTCCCAGCTGCCCACTTGGAGACAACTGGATAACACAGTCATTACTACAACATACGTATAAACATCCATGTTGGTCCACGGTTATTCCCCATGGCCCCCGTAACCTGTCATTTCTATACGTCGCCATCACAACACCCTCACTATTCAAACACACAATTTTGTGGCTCTCGTCATCACTTACATAGACGATACTTCCATCTGGACTTGTTGTTATTCCTATAGGACATTCAAATAATTTGTTTCCTGTATTGTCTGAGTCAATTTGTTGTATCAAGTTACCAGACATATCACAAATATAAACACAAGGAACAGGAATCTCACTGGTCAGGAAGAGCTTTCCTCCATTGTAAGTGAGGTCATAATACCAAACACCTGGTCCAGTTATAGTGCGACCAGCTGATAATGTTGGTGACAGAGAAATCAACTGGATATGGTTGTTACCTAACAGCGTTACTGCCAGCTGATCATCTCCAATCATTGTTATTTTGTCAGGCGATGATGTTAATGTGACTTTCTCATCTTTGTTTCTATCTGTCATGTCTACAATCTTGACACAGTTGTTGTTGAAATCAGCCATTGCCAGTCGTCCGTCTTTCAGTACAACAATGCCACGAATGTCACAGTCATGTGTATTTGTAGATGTTTTAACGTTGATGACATGGAGGAACGTGGCAGCTTTTGGTTGGTCAATCTGTGACAGAGTCCCGAGATATTTTAACGATGATGTAAGAGCGTCAAGCTGGTCATGAGGGTTGAAGATAACTTGTTGTAGATTTATTGTTTGACCAATACGTGTTGCTTCCTTCTCCAGCGATAAAAACTTTTCTTTGGCGTATTTCATGGAGATGAAGAGCTGGTTTAAATGCTTTAACTCCTCTTTTCTGTCCAAGTCGGAGCAAATTTTCTGAACTTCTTTAATCAGGTCATCGAACGTTGGTGCTTGGCGTGTAAGAGAATCCAAACATTCTTTTCTCTGTCTTGACGCTTCCTTGAGCAAACTTTCTTCTAATTTATCGAGAACCTGGTTGATGTCCTGTCGAAACTTTTTCACCTCAGCCACGGCTTGATCAAAACTATCATTAGTTTCTTGTTGACACCATTCTAACCGTCTTTTATTGACTTCTAATTCTGCGATGAGCCTTTTCGTATCGCCGCGTAAGTTTTTAAATTCAGCGTTGGTTGAGCTGGAAATCTCTGGTATGTAGGACACGTTGTCTTCACAGGTTCTGTGCTGTAGAGAAACACAAACACTGCACCCAAGTTGATGATGATGGTTACAGTAGAATTTAATGGGCTCTTTTGGGTGTTTCTGACACATGTCCGTCAGTGGGTCCACATCCACGGAAGCCCCAGAAAGTTGTTTTCTGCCTTGTGGTGGAGTGGACATTGTTGCCTTGTCCTGCAGAATGTGATTAACTAAAGCTGACGACTTTTTGTGGAAGTTGTTGCACTCAGTACACAAATATTCTTCACAGTTCCAGCAATACACGACAGCCTCCATTCGTTTTCCTTCTTTGATACACAGATCACAAATGATGTCGAAGTCTTCCTCCGACCCCGCCATGAATGTTCTTCTGAAAATTTGCGACATTTTCGTTATTTTAGACTTTTTGTTTTTTTCTTCCGCGTTCTTCCTAACAACCAAAAGACATTTATAGAGAATGTATAATTTAATTTCAAACCAGTTGCAATTTACGGGATCTTGCGGGACATTTTTGCGGACATTTTAATGGACTTAACAACTGATCTGATTTGATACAGATCAACATCCAATCAAATTTTGTCCACCTATTAATGAAGACTGGATGAGGTCAGGGGTGCTCAAGGTGAGGTGAGGGTAGGTGAAGTGAGGTGAGATGAGATGAAGATTTAAGGTTAGATGTGGTATGGAAAGTGAAGTGAGGTGAATTAAATTGAGGTGATGTGATATGAGGCGAGGCAATGCGAGATGAGGTGAGGTGATGTGATGCGAGGCGAGGCGAGGCGAGGGGAGGGGAAGGGACGGGAGTGAATTGAATTGAATTGAATTGAGATGAGGCAAGGTAAGGTTAGGTGAGGTCAGGTCAGGTGTGGTGAGGATGAAGTAAGGTGAGGTTAGGTGAGATGAGGGGAGGGGAGGGGAAGTGAAGTGAGGTGAAGTGAGCTGAGGTGAGATGAGGTAAGGTAAGGTAAGGTAAGGTAAGGTGAGGTGAGGTGAGGTGAGGTGAGGTTAGGTGATGCGGACTAGGTGAGGCGAGGATGAGGTGAGGTTAGGTGAGGTAAGGTGAGGTGAAATAAGGTAAGGTGAGGTAAGGTAAGGTAAGGTAAGGTGAGGTAAGGTAAGGTGAGGTGAGGTGAGGTGATACGAGGCGAGATAAGATGAGATGAGATTATGTGATGTGATGTGAGGTGATGTGAGGTGAGCTGAGTTGAGCTGAGTTACCTTACATTGTGTCCACGGACGGACAGACGGACGGACGGATGGACAGACAGACGGACAACCTGATTCCAGTATACCCCCCCCCCCAAAACTTCGTTGTGGGGGTATACCTATGGGTACAAGATGGGCGAATTATCTGTTACACAAAAAGAGGGAATTATTACTTGCATACCAAAAGAAAATAAACCACGACAATTCTTAAAAAATTATAGACCTATATCATTGTTGAACTGTATATACAAGATAGCGTCAGGCGCAATTGCCAACAGACTTAAACAAGTTTTAGGTAAACTAATTCATGAAGATCAAACAGGATTTATGGCAGGGAGATTCTTGGGTCAAAATACAAGGAAGATTTATGATATTATGCAATATACAGAACATAATATACCTGGATTAATTTTACTAGTTGACTTTGAAAAAGCTTTCGATTCTATTTCCTGGAATTTTATTTTATACAGAATGTATTAAGATTATTTAACTTTGGTGACTCTTTCATTAAATGGTTTACCCTATTGTATAGGAATGCTAGGCTATCAGTTAACCAGGGTGGTCATTTATCAAATTTCTTCACAATACGTCGAGGCTGCAGGCAAGGGGATCCAATATCAGCATATATATTTTTATTATGTGCAGAAATATTAGCTATAAGATTAAGAAATAACACAAGTATTAAAGGTATTACAATCAATGGAACAGAATACAAGTTATCCCAATATGCAGATGATCTATCTGCTATATTAGATGGATCTAGTTGATCTCTAATTGAAACATTAAATGAATTGCACAGATTTTCAAAATATTCTGGTTTAAAAGTCAACTTTGAAAAAACACATGTAATATGGATAGGATGCAAAAAGTACAGTACTGACTCAATTAAAACAAAGTGGAAACTTTCATGGGGAGTAAATAGATTTAAATTGTTAGGGATTATTTTTGATGTGGATCTTTCAAACATGGTTATGCTCAACTATACTGAAAAAATACAAAAACTAAAAGCTCTGATATTAAATTGGAATCGTAGGTATTTGACGCCTATGGGGAAAATCACGGTAATTAAAACACTACTTCTTCCCCTATTTAATCACCTCATTATGGCACTACCAAATCCTCCTGAAGAAGTCTTAAAGGAAATAAATTTAATGTTCTTTGGCTTTATTTGGCAAGGGAGTGCAAAGGTAAAAAAAGCAGTGTTAGTTAAACAATATATTGAAGGGGATCTTAAAATGATAAACTTAATTTGCTTTATTGAAGGTTTAAAATCAACTTGGTTGAGAAGATTAATAACAAGTTATGGTAAATGGAACAAAATTTTAGAATGTAGTATTGACTATAGTAAATTTTTTCTCTAGGATCTGAGTATCTAAAGAAATGTGAGAAAGAAATATCGAATCCGTTTTGGCAAGATGTCATAAAAGCATTCTATAAAATACAAACATCATACACTCCTGTAAACGTAGCGGAATGAATGACATCACCACTATTCTATAACAAAGATATTCAAATAGGTGGAAAGTGTGTGTTTTACAAACCACTTTTTATAAAAGGGATATCACAAATAAATGATCTTATCACAGCTGAAGGAAACTTCTACAATTATCAATCGTTTTGTGAAATATATGATATTCGTATTGACTTTGTAAAATTTTATGGTCTTATAAATGTTATAAAAATATTTTTAAATAAGTTTAGCTTTACAGTAACACTGCAGAAAATGCAGAATCCATTATTCCCATTAAATGTATTAATACTACTGAAACAATCAAAAGGTTCAGCTCATTTATATAACATACTGAATAAAAATAATGAAAAACCTACTGCAGTGACAAGATGGAACCAATTGTTTCAGATAGAAGATAATGATTGGAAAGAAATTTACAATGCCATATTTAAATACAACTTCAGCACAGAAATACGGTGGTTTCAGTATCGAATAAACCATAGAATTCTTCCAACACAGAAATACCTTTTTAATATCAAAATCTCAGACAATCCTAATTGCAGAGTTTGTGGTGAAGTAGAAACAATTCAACATATGCTTTGGTCATGTCCAGAAACAGAATTATTTTTAACAAAAGTCCAGCAGTGGTTGAAATTAGCAGAGTATATCTATTGTATAAATGAGAAGAAATACTTATTCAATTTAAGCAATTCCTATTCAATGGCTGACATGACTATTCTACTAGAAACAAAGTACTATATATATTTGATCAAAAAAAGGGAAGGAAAATTCTCACTACTATCATTAAAAAACAAAATAATAGCAAAATATACAGCTCTGAAATACATAGCAACAAGGGATAATTATCTTGAACAGTTTGATCAAACATAGTCAAAATATTATTATCTTTTAATGGAATAAAATTCCTACACATAATTACAATAGCTAAAAAGTAAAATGGCTTTGGCAATTTTCATAATTTCTTGTATAGATATAGACATTTTATATGAAAAAGAAAACATGAAATCGAAAAATTATTGAAATGAGAGAACCCCATCAAGCATTTTTAGGATTTAGGATTATTTTTTTTTTTATTATCGAATGCATAAAACTCCCCTTCAAAAATGTGGTTGTATAAATATCAATTATACTGTTTTCTCAAATGGCATTGTTAGAATAGTCTTATTTCTGTTTTGTTAATTTATGTAACTATTATACTTACCGTTTATGACACAATGCTTGCTTATGGAATTACACTATATCTGTATTTACATGTTATGTGATGGTCAAACATTCCTATATTCATATAAGTACAAAAATGAGTCATGCAGGAAACACCACATACAGAACAAATAGCCGCTATTATGAAGTCACTATTACAAATATGCCAATATGAAGAAAAAATAGCTGTTTGATATTCATATAGAAATTATTTAGTTAATGCCATTCGTTCACAACCGATCAACTGTCCAATAGAAACCAGTGAGCGATAATAGACTATCGTGGCATCCCTGTTATTTCTGTCTTTCAGAGTTCAATGCAGAAGAGAAGAAATACGTAACAATTGAAACCTACTTAAGAATGTTTAGCCGCGCAGCGATGGACATACGCACATCCGGAAACTCTTCTTATCACCCGAAAGTTGTAGGTAAGGAAGTGTACAGGAATGATTTCTCTTTAGATGTGATTATGGCCATGGTAATCTCTGTAGCTGTGCACAAGAAGTGCACAAGAAAGGAACTATCTGTATAACGCTGACAGTACATGTACACTAGAACATATACTAGGCGGTCATTCATGTATTGAGCATAGGTCACTTAAACGGCAGGTGAATATTTAATATAGGGCAAAAGTAAAGCAAAAAGCTTCTCAAATATGTACCATCAACCAGCTACCTTAAACATTATTCCGCTACTTTAAACCTTATCCGTCTACGTTTTCCTGATACATTAACGCTTATTCAGCTACATTAACCCTTACCTCTTATCTCTTATTTCGATACCTTAAATCGTATCATGCTACCTTAACAATTATCTCGCTCCCTTAAACTTAAACCTCATTCTCAGTGTTTTTATATTTTCTGATCCTTCGGGATCATTAGTTTTGATGTTATTAGTTTTGAAAATTCAATGCCGCTTAAGCCGGTGCTAGGGGGCGTGAGTAGTGTTGCACTTTTAATTACTACTCATGAACAGACTCAATAAAACCGAGTCTGCAATTTTCTCTTTTTGCATTTTTACTTTTGCTTTCGAGGGATCACCCATTTTCAGAATATATGTACTTCACAATAGCAGGTGTTAAGTGCTTGTGTGGCGACCGTAAAAAGTCGCCCCGTACTTCATTCTCAGTGTTGTTATATTTTCTGATCCTTCGGGATCATTAGTTTTGATGTTATTAGTTTTGAAAATTGAATACTACTTAAGCCGGTGCTAGGGGGCGTGAGTAGTGTTGCACTTTTAATTACTACTCATGAACAGACTCAATAAAACCGAGTCTGCAATTTTCTCTTTTTGCATTTTTACTTTTGCTTCCGGGGGATCACCCATTTTCAGAATATATTTATTCAACTAACTTTACCCTTATCCCGCTACCTTAACTCTTATCTCGATGTCCAGAAAATGACTCGCGTTGCAAAAAGCTTTGGTACAGATGAGTTGCCGAGTAACAGGATATTAGTTTGAATGGAATGCATTTTGCACAGCTTGTAAATGTACATGTATATCACCTTCTGTATTCATTTTAGGCGATTGCAGCGCCTGTACCCTATGGGATAATTTTAATTGGAAAATGTTAAAAGAGAACAATAATGCCACGAAGCCAGCACACACTGTTCCCGACTTCATCCACCATCTATACCCACAGACTAAGATTATTGTGATATTGAGAAATCCAATAGACAGGTAGGTACACGTACACGAACGCATGCACGTACACGAGCACGCCCATCTACACCCGTTACTCTATGAATATACACAAAAGGCATTATGACATCGTGAACAGTAATTGGATTATCTTATGCAATGTCATATGTGTACGTGTGATTTGGCCCAGGCAGAAGCTGTGGAAAACTGGAAATATATCTAAATTATACCGTAAGCAAACAAAGTAGATCCTAGCGAAACGGCTTCTATATTCTATTTGCAATGGACTAGAAAAACGTATTTAATGCCTTCAAAGTAGGGGTCTATACGAGCTGTCACAGGATTAATTCTGGACACTTTCATCATCGTTTATCATGTGGAGAAATCACATCGAACGAAAGAATGGTACTACATCACAGGTACAAGGTACAACAACTGGATGTCAATAAAAGAATGGTACAGACCATTCTAAACAATAGGGTTTTGCTGAAATTGACGAGGTTTTGAATGATAATAACACCACTAATTTCTCGTGAAGCTTATGCAACTGGTTAGACTCGAAGTCCGATGATAAACGGCTGTGTCACGAGGCACCTTACATTGCCTATTGTAATTAAATTGAATTGTATCTGATGAAATAGTCGGTAAAATGCTGACCTCACTTATAAAAATGTGGTATAATCCCAATCTACGGGTCATCTATAAATAAAAACGATATGTCAGATCAAATCGGCTATACATGGTAAACAACTGGATGTCAATACAAGTCGTTCCCTACTTCATTTATCGTCCATAAACTAAGACCACTATCACTGTGTTCTATTTAAAGATAAATAATTTTATATTGTTTGTTTTCATTAATTATCATGAGCTGTGATTGGCTGAAACCGCTTCGCAAAATTTATTTTATATATTCCTTAAGTAATTAACCCTTTCCTCCATAAATACGCCTTTATACGCCTCTGTAAAAACAGCCTTTTGAAAACCATTGTGATAAATAGAGCATTTGCTCCTATGGTTGCAAATACAAAATACTAAAAGTTTCCTTTTCTCTAGTTAATGCTCCTTTTCGGTAGATTTACTCAAAGTGGTTGGATCTAGAAATAGACTATGAGGGAAAGGGTTAAGTAGATACGTGTATATACATACGGTAGAACATATCATAAGCGACTTATCGTTTAATGAGCACAGGAGTCTTGAAAGCAGGTGGTTGCTTAATACACGGCATAAGTAATGCAGAAGGCTCCTAATAGTGTAGCAAATAGCCCCAGGTTTGGAACACCCGAGCGGTCTATGAAATATAACAAGCAATATTATATATCAAAATATTGGTCAGGATCTGTAGTATATGAAAATGAAATTCATTTTGACTGAAGCGGTTGGAGTTGGTAATCAAATGTAATCAAACATACAATAATAATAGTAATAATAACAATAACATACAGCATACAATAATAATAGTATAATATTTTGTCTTATTTTTTATTCATTTTTGTACCTACTGAATCCAAACCTGTTTTATTTTGACTAATAATAAAGAAATATCTTTAAAAAAACAAACTTGCTGTGAAGTTTATAGAGGTAAATTTTTAAATATAAGGTCAAAGGTCAAACGATTTATATAAAGGACAAGCTTCACGAAGGCTATATATGGCCCAAGAAATTGATAAAAAATAAACCGTTTTTTAGAGAAAGAGTTTGCTGTTATTTTGGAAGTGTTATATCTTATCTTCATCACTGTATAACAATAAAACGATATAATTGCATTTTATCCTGATTTTTGTTGGTTCAAATGTACCCTTATCCCAGTAATTTTGAGTTTTTCCAGTATTTTTGCCTGTTTATGATCAATTTTCACATGGGCCCCAAGCCTCGCCAGAAACAAAATTTTCAGTAAGCAAACTTCTGTAAACAAACATTGATTTGTGAAAAAATCTCGGTTGGCGACGCTTGGGGCCC
Organism: Azorinus chamasolen; assembly: GCA_963576725.1. Classification (NCBI taxonomy): domain Eukaryota; kingdom Metazoa; phylum Mollusca; class Bivalvia; order Cardiida; family Solecurtidae; genus Azorinus; species Azorinus chamasolen. The sequence goes on from OY755252.1 coordinate 55,843,952, forward strand.
ATATGAAAATTGAAAAAGAACCTGGAAAAAATACTGCTCCCGGAGATTTGCTTTCACAATGGACTCGTATCCATAACATTGGAACTTTTCCTCAATATTTTTATTATCAGGTCCGAGTAAATACATTAATGGACGTGTATACATATATAAACTATAATTAATTCAGTGTGTTAAGAAAAAGTGATGTGATATACGCAACTGGTCATTTTTACGGAAGTTTTCTTCCGAACTTGCGAGACGAGTCGAGTTGCAGACGGCGTCCATAGAAACGTTTGCTTGTGGTATTCACTTTCGTCATAAAAGATGACTCACTGCTAGAAAGGTAGGCTATTTAGTTATCTGATTTACAATATTTTATTTATTTATTTGCAGTTTCTTAAATGAAATGTGTCATAAATGAAATAATGTTGGAAGTTGTTTGTCGTCGCTATACACTGGACTTCGCAACATTTCGGACTGTTCTATTTTTAGACTTAAAAGATTGCATTGTCAGCATGGAAGTTTAATTCGTGATTTGCAAAGGAATAGAATAATGTTTCCAGATAATTGAGAAAAATAAACCCTTGTGTGGTATGCACGTTTTCGTAGTTTTTTATTTTTTAAAATAAATATGTGATATTTGTCAAGTGAAGTTTACACAAGTGACAGTGGTGCAGTGGATATAACGTTAGCCTATAGAACGAGCGATCCGAGTTCGAAACTCACGGTAGACAATTTTTTTTCCCTTCCCTATTGTGTACTTATGCTACAGTATTAACAGGCCTTTATTTTTATTTTTCAGTATGACTGGAGGAAACAGAAGGCGTTTCAAATGTGTAGTTTGTGAAAAGAGGACGAAGCCAAAAGAAAGAAGACCTATATCAACAACTGTCTTAGTGGCATTAAAACAAAAGCTGAAACTTAATATTGATCATAGTGATATCATTTGTAATAAGTGTAGACACATTTATCTGACAAATATGTTTTGTTCCCTACATTCTAAATATGAAACATTTTAACAAGAATTATGCATATTATATAAAATGATATATGCTTTGTTAACTTCGATGACTGTTGAGTTATATATATGCAATAGTTGCTGTTGCCATGGAGATATTAAACATGGCTGCCAAACTTAAGAAAAACAAACAAACATCATTATTTGCTAAATAAATGTGTTATTGTTGTAACTGACACCAACTATTTTTTTTATTTTAACTAAACATTAAATAGTCTTGACTTGATTAACTTGAATTCAATTTAGTTTATAGAAATCAAGGTTAAGTTCCAGGTCAAAGGTCCAACTGTATCAATATTTGACATCTGACAAAATTTTATTGTTTCCGATTCATTCAAATAAGAGCTATTTGATAAAAAAGAGTGGTACATCAAAATGTTTAGCGATGTTTGGTCTTTCAATTTTAACATCATTATCCAGTAGTAGATATAGTACATGCATACATACATGTATATAGTAATATATCAACACCGGTTTTTATTCATCATTTCAAAAGTATTTGACGTGCCATGACATCGTGTGTCTTATTGCATATAATTATGTTAAATGAAGCTCAAGACCAGTCTGCACATACGGAGAGTCTGAGCTTCATTGTCCATTTTTCTGTACAATAGGGTTACATTTACTTAAAAAGTGTAGTTCTCAGGTCAGACTGTGCATATGTGCAGCCTAGTGCTGAAACGGTTCCTGCATATTTGTAACCGTTTAATCGGGAGTATTAACTGTCACTAACCGATTAATCAGAACTGTCACACAATCATTCAAACCTGGGTACACCGTAAATCTTTGTACTAAATGCGACTGCATATATCAACATAATTATCATGAAATAGCAATGAGAAGGGCCTTTGTTTTTATTGATATATGCTCGTGATAGTTACCTGGGTGCTAATATTGACATATTTCTGATTTCAAGAAATGCCACAGGTGTTCAATCTATATATATGTAGATACACGCGTATGATAAAATACTGGGCTAAGATTTTATTTTGCGATAATATTATTGTTAATTATGTATATCAGGCTTTTTTTTAGCTGATATGCAATTAGGAAAACACAATTTAGGTATCGACAGTCAGAGCATTTGCTACGTGGTATGCAAAAAAGGAAAAGAAAAAGAAGACACCGGTAAAACATGTATTAAGTTATCTCATCTATCAAGCAGTTGAATAATTCTGCAACATCCTTAGCATGTTTCATATTGTTCAATGCATAACCGTTCCAGATTGTTTTTCCCTTTCTTTCCTTCCCTCTTTCTTTTTTCTGTATTTCTTTCGTTCTTTCTTTCTCTCTTTCTTTTGATGTACATATATACATGCAATTTATACTAATCCTCTATCATACTAATTGTAATGCCCAGCCTCAAAATTTGTCAAGATTTAGAAAAAAAGAAATTTTTTTTCGTTATACCAAGTTCTTTAAATGTTCAGGTACACATACCTTGTTGATATGTGTAAGATTTAGATGCAGGTCACATTGATGTTACATAAACAATTGCTTATACAATTAATTGTATCATGTAACAATAAACATGTCAATGTATACGTTACTAATAAAGTGTTTTGAACCTTGGAAAAAACTTGTTCAAATTCCACGTGCCTTCCTGCCATTGTTTCCAACTATCAGCTGAGAATACAGTACAGTTGGCATGGCCGTAGAGACCTTCTCGAAACACTACATTGCGGGAAGCTCTCAAGCTAGTGTTGTGCATAAACTCAGCGTGACTTCAAATTTGAGAAATTAAAATGAACTTTGATGACATATTTTATCATTATAATGTCGTATTATAATCGAGTTAAGCTGATATTTTCATCACAATTCACTCAAAATCTTTCAGACCAACAACAGACGAAAAGATGACAAATAACCATAGTGAAGAAGAAAATAGATCGGTTTGTTGTGCTAAATAGAACAACCAGCAAATAGTTTTGAAACAAATGCATATACTTCAAAAGTTTTATTGAACATGAAACCAAATTTATTTTACCGCTCTAAACTTTAAATTAGCACTCTGCTGACGAACTAAGGGAAGTAACCAGTCCGGTTAACCGGTTACGGAATTTGTAACCGGTTAAACGCCATTTCGTAATCGGCAACGGTTAACCGGATAATCGTTTCAGCACGAGTGCAGGCTGATCTGAAGCAACTTTCCGCATATGTAATAAGACACATAATTCCAATGCTGGCGTTTCACATATAGCACAATATACTGTATCAGATAAGAACAAGCTTCGATTGCAACATCAAACTTGTAAAGTGTCAAAACCAGCAAAACATTAGTGACTCATTGAGTATTTGTTTTGCTCTGATTTGAATCAGGAGTATGATTTAAACAATTTCTACTGTCATGGAAACTGATTAACATACTCTCACAATGATGAATATGATATGTGACGCATCACGTGGAAAGGGGCCTTTGGACATAAGCGGACATTGTAGTTCAAGATAAGCCTGCGCATCCGCAGTCTGATCTGAGAGCTGCACTGTCCGTTATTCTGTGAAATTGGGTCTTTTTGACATATCATCGGACAGCGAAGCTCTCACATCGGGCTGCACACATGTGAAAGCTGATCTTTAGTTACGTTGTTTGTGTATCCAAGGCCAAGTTTCGCATGACGCGGCCCATATATGCTCTTTATTCTCCAAAGTTTAGTTTTCATTTTCAGAACTGTCCAAATTATGACTGTACATAGATAAAAGTGTATTCACATTCACACATACTATGTTCTCAGATTGCATATTGCCGGTACATGAACAAGCCATTGTATATGGCTACGGGTTATGAAATCATTTACATGTTTCACTGCAGATGTCACATTCACATATAGCATTCACTAGCTATTATGTTATTGACTTTTCAGCGGACAGTGTAGCTGTAAGGTCAGACTGCCCAGATGCACATACTGATCTGGAGCTACATTGTCTGCATTTGGCATGTGACAAATGTCGCCTGTGGCGGCAAAAGGGTTAATTTATTCAGGGCATTCCATTAGTCATTCAAAACGTTAACCATCAAGAACAAAATACATGTAGCTAGTGTATACACATTCAAAGTTAAAAATAGCTATTAAAATAACTAATGGTAGATCTATCAATATGATTTAGTAATTATCCACGGCTAGAGATGGATAATTGATATCTATTTTTCAGTAAATATATCCAGAAAGATCCTTCGAAAGCAAAAGTAGCAACCCCCCCCCCCCCCAGAAAATTTCAGACTCGGTTTTATTGAGTCTGATTATAAACACTAATGATGACGATTAACCTCTATCCTGCCACAGACATTATTTGTCGGTTGCCATATGCAAAAAGTGTAGCTCCAGATCAGCCTGCACATCTGCGCACATTGAACTAAGAGCTAAACTGTCGTTAGTATGTAAAATCGAGTCGCATTGACTATAAACCACTGGATAGTGTAGCTCTTAGATCTTACTGTTGGTTGCTATATATAGGAATATAGCTACAAGCTGTATCAGTTATAACTGTTAAAAGGAAAGCAAAACAGCATTTATCTAACTTCTTTGAAAAAGAAACTTTTCATACCCACTTGTTGGTCATTTTCTCTGAAGAATCTGTCCCTTTCTTGTTCTTACTTCCGATTTATTCACCAGATTACATTGAAGCAATCTACACAAATAGTGGCTAAATCATATACAAGGGGAGTAACTTTGCATTTCTTACAAACATATAACTTACTTCATAGTGAAACAAATTATTTTGGCTAAATTCAGCTTTTTTCCATTGGAAATTGTCACAATAATTCCATTTGATGTCTATTTAGCAGGCACCATCAGTTTCACTTATTCTGAAAAAAGTCACACCACAGACATGTGATCCGCAATCTTGGACATCACCATGGCAACCAGATATCTTTGAGGAAAAATGCTAAACATTCAAAATGAATATTTTATAATACGTGTTAGTATACAATAAATGGTATTTTGTTTTTGTAAGGAATGTTTCGCAATAAAAAAACTTGTTAAATGACCATATTCTAAATAATTTGACCATTGACCTTGAACTTGACCTTGAAATGAATCTTAACCTGTACTTTAATGAACAGTTGTCAGTAAATAACTTGAAGGAGGTTTGTTTACGCTTAAAACAAAACAAATTTGGTTTACATTCTCAGTGCTGTTATACCTTCTGATCCTTCGAGATCATGAATTTCAGTACTTCTTGTTCTGAAAATTGAATACCGCTTAAGCCGGTGCTAGGGGGCGTGGGCAGTGTTGCACTTTTAATTACTGCTCATGAACAGACTCAATAAAACCGAGTCTGCAATTTTCTCTTTTTGTGTTGCAATTTTTGCTTTCGGGGGATCACCACCCTTCAGAATTTATTAATTACATATATGTAAATATACCGGAGTGATGCAGGCATTGGATAAATTGTATTGTTTTAAAATTTGACTGCCATCTTGGACGCCATCTAGGATTTCTGTCGACTCCAACCACTTTGGCACTAACGAACATCGTTTTCATAGTCTACAGACGCTGACCAACAGTTTGATATATGACACATCTTGTTATATTTCATAGACCGGTTGACCCTCTAAATATGCAAGGTACGAAGTCTTGTTTGCTACACTATAAAGGAGTTTGCAGCATTACGTTTGACCTGCATTAAGCTAACCCCTGCCTTACCGATCCATCATTAAATCTATTTTAGATTCCGTTTAAGACAGGTTCTGTTATATATATTGATATTGCCGGAAATATGGGGTATCTGTATAAGATTTAGATATGTGTGGGAGCTTTTAAACCCACATATGGGGCATATATCATATAATATATATATATATATATGCCCCAGCTTTATGTTTAAATATATGCCCCAGATTTATTTATCAAATATATGCCCCAGATTTATTTAGATATATACCCCTGGTTTATTTATTAAATATATGCACCATAATTATATATGAAATACATTGCCCAGAATGTTCTACAATGTAAATGCCTAATAATATTTGATAACATTTTCGCTGTGAAAAATAGAAATTGAAAAATGAAAACATAGTATAATACATAACGTATGTTTAAATGCAGTCAAACAAAGTAGATCATTATATATTTGAAAAGATAAGTATATCGACAAATTTCACTTTGCTTAGGTAAATATGTAACTATGAAAAGTGAATGATGGGCAACGTGTTTACCCATTTTTTACGATTTATACGATACGTGTATTAGCATGTACGTCATATGTGAAAGTATAGATATGTAGCTATAGTGATATTCGTTTCATTTCATAAGGTAAATTAACACTCTGTCTAAATTAGTCCACCATCAGTTAACATAACTAAATTACAATACTCAATTCAGTTACACAATTCATATGAAAAGTTGTTGTTTTTTTCTAGCTTTACTATAAACGTATTGAAATTATATTATTTCTGCCCTTCACACCTTTGCCACATCTTGGCCTCGGATATTTGTTGGTTTTATAAATTATAAAGGTAAACGAGTTCATATATTTATTACCGTTATTTTGGTGAATTGATATAGCGTATATCATCACCACATCCTGTATCACGGCATGCAAATGTAAAATAACTAATGCACTATTTTGTAAATATTATGTATAGTAACACATTTATTACGATACATTCTTACTTTACTAAAACTCCCCTATAATATAATAATATCTATGTAAGTAGCCACTCGATGGTCACGTTCATGTCTAATTTTGTTTTGTCCACTTCGTGTTGTTCCACACAGGCTTAATATTTTACCCAATGAATATGCATGTAAGATAAAATCACATCATGAATAACAATTAGGTAATGTTTTATAATGACACATGGACACATGATACTTATATTGGCCATTGCTGAAACCAGAATCATATCTATATTATTATAGTAAAATCTGAATTGTAAATGTTACTGATATATATATGCACAGCAGAAATGCCGTAGACTGGGTAGTACTTAGGTTAGAAACAATGTATCAGTTTTAGATGATAAAAATGCACAAACACACAGACATCAGTATAAATATATATTGTATCGTATTTACCGGGCTGTACTCTCCCATTGTATATATAACACTTATATAATATAGCATTATTTATTACATGTTCAGGTTTGCATTTCAAGTATTGTACAAGAGCAATTCCACCGGCGGATACAGTAACAATCCGATATTGCATTGTAATGTGACATAGAAATAACATGTATGCGGTTATTTACAGTCGAAATGTGTAAGTTTTTGCAGATTATTCGACTCTCTACAAAGAACCACTAGTTTCAGCCCTTTACAAATGTTCATACAAGCAAAAGTATGTTTATTCAACTAAGGCTTTTATGGCCAATACATGAACGGTGTGGATTTATATTGAACTTATTTTGCTTGCCAAGGTACCGATGCCGCGTCGCCACACAGTCAATTCTGAATAAATACAATATATAATAATACTAATCAGGAACATATTCCATCATTAACCCTTCGCTTGCTATTCACGTCAATATACCTACATGTAAATAGTGAAGACCCAGATGAGACAGCTCCTGCATCAGCTGTCTCATCAGGGTTTGCACTATTTACAAGTTGATTGTGCAACCAGTGCACTCCATAGCAGAAATTCTTGTACACAGATATATGTAATTATACAAAAGGACATGGGTAAAGAAGGAGACGTATACATGTATTTTAAAATTCAGCAAGAGAAGGGTTAAAACAATTACAATTAGTAATTTAATGTCAGAGTCGGCTAGGATTAAATGCATGTTTACAATTCACAAAGATAACCCCATTATAACTATGTTGTCCATGACTATTGGGTAGGTATTAAATTTGGAATGAACATAGAACAGGAAACGTAAACAAACAATGCCCTAAACGTTTAAAAAAATAGTGAAATGTCCTAGTAATTATTCTCCTGTGCAACTCCAAGATTAACGACTTCTTTTACACATTATTGTCTTCATCTGTCCATTTTGAACGTTTTATTGTTGGGTTAGTGTAGCCACATGATCTGCAAAAGTTGAGAAAAAACCCAGTTCTACAGGGAGCGCCACACACAAAAATGCACGACACCCAAACCTCATCAAATAAAAGCATATTATAACCGTTTACTTCATAGATACGCATTTAAACGATTTGTAAACAGAATGGAAGATAAAACTAGGTCGGCCTCATAAAGATCCGTCTGACCATGGTCTGCTGCATAAGCAAACAGAGTAGACCCTGGGCAGACTGCTGTTACAGGATATAAGGGGCTGATATGGGGCTACATTGCAGAAGCCTTAAATACTCTGCTTATCTGATTTTTTGTGTTTGGTGTCCACATGTCATTTTAGATATCTTATTGATATTAATACAGCCATTATGTCACATATGAATATTCATGAAACAATGGTTAACTGAAGTTAACCTTACTGAACATCAAATCAATACCGTCAAAGTTAATGTTAAAAATATGTTGGCCAATGATACGTATTATCTTCAGTAATATTTCAAAATGAAACTAGTTTTGCCCCGACTATACATTGTTACAATTAACGAATTGAACGAAACTAGCAAAACTCCATATACAAATGATCATTGAACGGTATTGAATACTCCACACAGATCAACAGTTTTTCATAAATGAAATGCGAGATACTACATATTCATATTATGAATAGTATACAAATACATTTAGTATTTTTGCATTAAGAAAAAAACACAATGTATTAATGTATATTTAAGACACAACGCTTTAAACATTATCCCGCTATCCTTGCTGCCTTGACTCGTATTTGCAAATAGCTTAGATTTAGATGAGATGCCAAGTCATTCGGTATCCAATCAGTATCCAAGCTGTTAGACACTCGGTCAAGTTTCTCAATATCGTTAAAAAATTCAAAAGATCCACATTTTAGTTGTTTTTTTCACACCGAGATAAGGGTTAAAACCTTTGATCTATCTATATAGATGGCATGCTTTTATAACACAAAATGTGGCGTAATATTGATATTCATACAACAATAAATGTACCGTTTTTATAATTAGAAAACACTTTTTTTGCACAGAGGAATTAAAGTACAAATATGAGTCATGCAGGAAATACCACATACAGAACAAACAGCCGCCCGAACAGCAACACTAGAAAACACGGCAAATGTACATAACTATCAAAACCATAAAGAGACGCACAAAAACTGACATTCAGGCTTCCTTATAAGATTTGAATCTTTCCATCATGAATGATAATGTTTCGTCTAAAATATACGATAAATGGGAAGATTTCGATTTCAAAATTGTTAAGTATCCTTCTCTAGATGGAGATGTTCCCCGGTCTACATCTTGTGTGGTTTACATTTCTCAACTTTTCGCTTTGCCCGAGGCTGTTCTTTGCTAGTAGATTTTAATAGTCGTAATTTAGTTATAACTCATAAACTTCTTGCGCAAGGCTACAGATATAAAATTCGGAAAGCTTTTTCAAAATTCTATTATCGAAATTTACCCCTCATTAGTAAATAAAACTGCAAATTACGGACGTTACTGCAACAAGGTATTTCTCACCCGGATTTCTATGGTTATGTTATCTACAAACTTAGGACTATTCGGGGTCATATCCATTTTCACGATTTGTTTATTAAACGCATTCAAACTTTTAGGAAGAAAAGTTATGACCCTATTACATTGCAACACACTGCATGTTTGATTATCGACCCCTTTACAGTCGGTCGCTACGCTTTTCTCCTTGCTTGCACGATGACAGGCCGATGGTAGTACTCTATGATGGTATACTCTTAAACCCAGAAATAGGACGAGCTTACCAGAATCCTGTACTGCCCTGTCTCTGTCGTGCCCTTAACGGCTTCCCTGCAGTTGTCCTGTCTTTAGCAAATTCATTGAGTACATATTTGACGGACTTTCGCAGTTGTTATGCTTTGTTTTACATTTTGTACTGTGATTACTGTCTTCTATGTTGTGGGGAAGTCCGGCGGGGATACCTTTATTTACAATGTTTGTTTAGCTAGGGTGACTTTGAGACAAGTGTGAGGTTAGGACGTCCGTAAACCGGTTTAAACCCCATGGTGTTTTGCTACTGACCATGCCAAGGCGGTTCTCTCTTTGTCACCCTTACTTTTGTGTGTCTTGTGTCTTGGTGCTTGTGCTTTTGTGCTGGTGCTTTTGTTCATGTTTGTCTCTGGTGCTTGTGTATTGTTGGTATTTTCTGTGTTCTTCTCGTGTGCTTGCGTGTATTTGGTTGCGTGTGTGTGACATGCTGCCTGTCGATGTGGTGGTGGTGATTGTGTCTTGTATGTGACTTTCTACTGTATGTGTGTTTGTGTGTGAGTATAAATTGCTATATAAATTGATTTCTGTAGGTGTTTTGGTGATGGTGGCGTTTTGTGTGTGGTTTTTCCTGCTTGACTTTTGTCACTGACCGTTCCAAGGCGGTACTTCCATCTTCCTCCTATTGTATGTTTGTTTTGTCTTTGTGCGTCTCTTGTTGTTTTTTCTACCCATGTATATTTGCTGTTTCCTTGTGTTGCTGTTCGGGCGAGTGTTTGTTCTGTATGTGGTATTTCCTGCATGACTCATTTTTGTACTTTTACTACTTTTTTATATACAATAGGAGAAATGGAAGTGCCGCCTTCGAACGATTAGTGACAAAAGTCACAGGGGGAAGGGGGGGGGGTAAACCGGTTCAGGGGCGACCAATCACACACTTATTCCATCCTCGATCTAAAAGACAAACATTGTAAATAAACGTATCCCCTCTAAGACTAATCTACAACAACCGGTAGATACAGTGGTAAAGTGCATTCTCTCAATAACTTTTTGTGCACAATTTAATTGTGAGTGATATATAGTAATACAAATGGAAAAGTAGTAAATTCAATCTGGCAAAGCCACACACAAGACGCAACCACCACCAAAACATCGACAAACAGCATGTCACACACACAACCAACCACAAACCCAAACACACACACACACACACACACGAGATGAACACAGAAAACACCAACAAACACAAGCACCAGAGATAAACATTCCAAACATGAACAAAAGCACAAGTACAAAGACACAAGACAAACAAAAGTAAGGGTGCAAAGAGAGTACCGCCTTGGCACGATCAAAAGCAAAATCACCACTGGGGGTTTATACCGGTTTTGGACGTCCTTACCTCACATTTATCTCAAAGTCACCCTAGCTTAACACATAGTGTAAAAAGGTATTCCCGCCGGACTTTCCCACATCATACGAGTAGAAGACGGTAAACACTTGACAATATGTAAAACATAGCACAACTGTTAACATCCGTCATATACTATACGCCCCACATTCACTACGTTATCGTTATTTCATTGTAAGTTACATGTTGTATAGTATCCCTCAAAGTGTCACTTTAGAAACAGATGAAATAATTCAGCATTATTATATCATAAGTCATACCTTCAATGTGGATAACTAATCATATTGAGAATAATATGTGCCCCGCGTTTGAAATTATAAAGTCACCCTTTAGTAATTCAAGAGATTTGTGTCTTATATTATATCCCTCAATATGTCACTTCGTGATCAGATGAAATACACATTTTATTAACCTGAGCTCATATTGAAAATCTATCAAATCTGTCTTCTATGTAGTAACTCCCTTGAAACAGGCATTGTTTTATAGCTAATGGTACCTTAACAGTATATAATTACCTGTGACAGTATGAACCGCTGACATATTTGGATCGATCTTTTTAATCACCACTATCATTAGTAATTATTTCAGTTGATGTACACCACCTTTATCAATATACCTGCCTCCCGAAATACCGAATTACAAACGCGCCTTGCATATATTGTTATACATGTAATTTAAATCAGACACTTTATGATACATCAGATAGCAACACGATCAAAGATTACAAAGGGGCAGTTTATTAACCATTAGATGTTCCTAATCATACAGATTGGATTTAGACGAGTTGCAGAGTCACTCGGCATCTGATCAGGATCCAAACTGTTAAAACTCGGAACATGATCGAATCGGTTGATTTCAAATTATAGCAACAGATCAAATTGTAGCACCTTTTAGCACTCTACGTAGGTTACATGCTTCATAACTCAAATGTGGCTTGCAAATCATTTATATGATAATATACGCACTATATTTGAACGTAGAAAGTCACTGTATTTTTTGTGGATAAGGATAAACATATTGTACCACACTCCACATGTGTCACCGTTTGCTTATAACTCAATTGTTGTGTGATATTAATTATACAAATATAATATACACCACATACATATATTTGTAATAACAAAGTATCATTTGGTTATATTAACAAAACAACATTTTATTGCAAAAGTACAAAAATGAGTCATGCAGGAAACACCACATACAGAACAAACAGCCGCACAAGGAAACAGCAAATGTACATAACTATAAAAACATCAAGAGACGCACGAATACAAAACAAACATACAACAGGGGGTAGATGGAAGTACCGCCTTGGAACGGTCCGTGACAAAATCGCTTGGGGGTTAAACCGGTTTATGGGCGCCCAACCTCACACTTAGTCCATCCCCACCCAAAAAGACAAACACTGTAAATAAACGTATCCCCTCTGCGACTAAACTACAACAACATCGACGGCAAATACAGTGGTAATGTGCATGTAAAACAAAGATATTTAAGTGAACAAACTGTATCCACCTATCGCTAGTGTACTCAATGATTGAGCTGCAAACAGAGTAACTGTAGAAAAGTTATAAAGGTACGACAAAAACGAAATGGTAAAGATATCCGACGTTCCCCTTCCGTTTCTGGATTTAAGAGGGCGCCTTCATAAAGTACTAAACCTTTCTTGTCGGCGTACATGCAAAGAGGCCAGCGTGATTGCCAACTGTAAAAGGGTTGCTCCAAACATCAGTTTGTTGTAGTACTATAGGATCATATCCCTTTTTAATGAATTTTTTAACATATTTGATGAACAAAGAGAGAAAATGGAAATGTCCAATAATTTTACGAAGTTTGTAAATCACATCACCATAAAATTCAGGATGAGAAATACCGTGTCGCAGAAGCTTCATTTTTAGATTTGAATCTTTCAATTACAAATGATAAAGTTTCGTCCAAAGTATACGATAAAAGAGAAGATTTTAATTTTAAAATTGTTAATTATCCTTTTCTAGATGGGGATGTGCCACGTTCTACATCTTATGGTGTTTATATTTCTCAACTTATTAGGTTTGCCCGAGCCTGTTCTTTGCTTGAAGATTTTAACAGACGTAATTTAGTTATAACTGATAAACTTCTTAAGGTTACAGATATCACAAACTTCGGAAAACCTTTTCTAAATTTTATTATCGAAGTTTACCTCTCATTAGTAAATATAATTGCAATATACGGACGTAACTGCGACAAGGCATTTCTCAACCAGAATTTTATGGGGATGTTATCTACAAACTTAGGAAAATTCGGGGTCATATCCATTTTCATGATTTGCTTATAAAACGCATTAAAAAATTTAAAAAGAAAGGTTATGATCCTATTATATTGCAACACACTGCATGTTTGGTTATCGACCCTTTTACAGTCGGTAGCTACGCTTCCCTCTTTGCTTGCGCGATGACAGGCCGAGGGTAGTACTCTATGATGGTATACTCTTAAACTTGGATACAGGAGGAACTTACCAGACTCATGTATTATTTTTTCCCTGTCGTGCCCTTAACGGCTTGCCTGCAGGTGCTCTGACTTCAGCAAAGTCATTGAGTATATATTTGACGGATTGTCACAGTTATTATGCTATGTTTTACATGTTGTCCTGTGTTCACCGTCGTCTATGTTGTGGGTAAGTCCAGCGGGGATACCTTTATTTACAATATTTGTAAAGCTAGGATGACTTTGAGAGAAGTGTGAGGTTAGGACGTCCGTAAACCGGTTTAAACCCCCAGTGGTGTTTTTGCTGCTGACCGTGCCAAGGCGGTACTCTCTTTGTCACCCTTCCTTTTGTTTGCCTTGCGTCTTTGTGCTTGTGGTTTGTTCATGTTGTGGAACGTTTGTCCCTGTTTCTTGTGTGTCTTTTGGTGTTTTCTGTGTTCATTTCGTGTGTGTGTGTGTGTGTGCGTGTGCGTTTGGGTGTGTGGTTGTGTGTGTGTGTGTGTGTGTGTGTGTGTGTGTGTGTGTGTGTGTGTGTGTGTGTGTGTGTGTGTGTGTGTGTGTGTGTGTGTGTGTGTGTGTGTGTGTGTGTGTGTGTGTGTGTGTGTGTGTGTGTGTGTGTGTGTGTGTGTGTGATGCTGTCTATCGGTGTTTTGGTGGTGGTTGCGTCTTGCATGTGGCTTTGCCTGCTTGACTTTACTACTTTTCCATTGAGATTACATTGGTACTTGCCAATAAGTGAAAGATTTCGATAGTAAAATTTAGAGAAAGTTTTTCTTATTTTATGGTATCTATATCCTTGCTTAAGCAGCTTTTCAGTTAAAATAAAATTCCGACAGTTAAAATCGTCAATAGATGAACAAGCTCTAGCAAAACGAATAATTTGAGATATATAAACCTCGTAAGATGGGGCACGGGGAACATCTCCGTCGAGATGAGGGAAATTTACAATAGCAAAATCAAAATCATCTCCTTTGGCATATATTTTAGAAGAAATTATTCCATTATCAATTCTAAGGTCTAGATAAAAAAAAAACGCTGCATAATTGTCGGACGGGTTAGCTTTATTCAGTTTGAGTTCTTTAGGATAAATTGTAGGAATCAGAGCATCAAAGAAAGGGTTATCTAAGTTAAAAATATCATCCAAATATCGAGAAGTTCATTGAAGGCTTTTATAACATTTTCTTGTGATTGTGGATTCAAACGTAACATGAAATCTCTCTCATAGCAGTACAAAAACAAATCTGCGACAAGTGGTGCACAATTGGTACCCATAGAAATACCAATTACCTGACGGTATATAGCATTCCCATAACGTACAAATATGTTATCAAAAAGAAAGGTTAGGGATTCGCAAACTCCTGAACAAGTCCAATTGGTGTAATATTTCATTTCCTCGTCAGTAAAGAAAGCTTTTTCAGCATAACATGGCAGGAATGATGTTTTCCCGGGCCAATACTTTCTGGATTAAGTTAGTAAGTTTATCTTTAATTAGAATATGAGGAAGAGTTGAGTACAAAGTAGAAAACCCGTACGTGCTTACAGTGGATGCAAGGTACCCTTTGCTCTTAAGTTTGTTTAAGACTTCTGAAGAGTTCTTAATAGACCAGAAGAGACTTATTCCAGAATTTTCATGTCTTATCACAGTAGAATTTTACAGGTTATTTTACATTCCTTAAACAAGAAGTCAAAAGTATAGACAATTTAGTAGTTGTACACGTGCTAGAATTTGCAATGAAACGCGCTTTATATGGTTATAATTTATAACGCGTTACTTTTGAAACAGATAAAATAGTTAAACTTTCGAGTGTTTCATGACAATCGATTAAACATAGAACATATTCCATACCTTAATTGCGGAGACCGTTTCATCAGCAATTTCATCAGCAATTCTTTCATTTGATGTTCGTCACATTTGTCAACAGTTCTGTCTCCTGAAATACCAAATTACAAAACTGATTGCATGGCTGTAATTGTTTAAATTACACACTACATATAGACACATAAGGTTCCAGAAAGGCAATAGTTACAAGGTGCCATTGCATTAACAATTGACCTTACGCCAGCGGCGAGATAACCACGCCCAAAACAATAAAGCAAAGCAACTGTTCCCATGCCCGACGTTATAAATAAAAGGCTCTACAAAAGTACAAATTACATTGTTTAACCGATTTGTTAGAGAGTCTACATATTATAATGATGTTTTGTCAGAATAAATACATTGTTGATGAAGTTTTAGTCAGTGTATACTATCTGTCTAGTTTCATCAGGGTCTACACTATCAGGCTTTGACCAGGACGTACAGTTTGATCAGGGTTGGTAGTCAAGGACATACAAACAAAAATATCATCTGTAGTCAGATTAAAATGGTAAACACGTACTCACCTAAATACCATCATTATTCATGGGTCCTATAATTATACTAGCCTGATTGGACCATAAATCGTCAATTGCTTCATTGTTGAGTGTTGCAGACCATGAAAATTGTGTGTTCCAGATCTCCGAAACCCCAATGAACTTCCGATCAGGTTCATTGAAATTTGTTCTAAATACATGTACATGTGTAATAGCAACTATTTGTTTATATTCACATTAAAATCATGTATGCTGTGTTTACTTAACACCCCAGATCGTGTTTTATTTATTGTGGAAAATTGTTGTTTTGGGCATATAAAATCGGCGAAATTCGTAGTTTTCAATCAAATATGTTACGGCCGACACACAAGGACTAAAACACCTGCTGTTGTGACGTATTAAGAGTAGTGCTGAAACAATTATCCGGTAAACCGTTGCCGATATCTAAATGGCGATTAACCGGTTACAAAATCCGTAACAGGTTAACGGGATTGGTTACGTCCCTAAGTTCATCAGTAGAGTGCTAAAGGTTACGACGGTAATAGAAAATACTTTTAAATGTGTTTTGTCATGGTCAATAAAACTGTTGAAGTATATGTATGTATATTTATTTGTTACAAAACTATTTGTCGGTTGTTCCATTTTGTTGTCGAGAAAAGTAACGTTACATAACGTTTTCTTAGTATTTGGTGTTTTATCTGTAACAGTGACGTCATGTCATAACCTTTTGTAACGTTACTTTTCCCGACATTCGTACAGTAAACCGATCGATTCTTTTTCACTATGGTTATTTGTCATTTGTAGTAATTTTTAAAAGTCGTGGCTCTGAAAGATTTCGAATGACTTGATTATGATACGACTTTATAATAATAAAATATGACATCAAAGTTCAATTTTTTCCTCATGTTTGAATTCACGCTCGGTTCATGCATAACACTAGCTTGAGAGCTTCACGTACTATAGTGTTTTGAGACGGTCTCTGCAGCCAGATACAATCCTAGCCCAGTATTTTACCATACACGTGTATCTACACATACATAGACTGTGACATTTCTTGTGCGCAGAAACATGTAAATATTAGCAGCGAAGTAATTACTATGGGCATAATTATATCAATAATAACAATGGTCCTTCTCATTGCTCTTTCGTCATATGTTAATATATGCAGTCGCATTTAGTACAAGATTTACAGTGTACCCAGGCTTGAATGATTGTATGACACATGTTAACGTGATTGATTAAGCACATACGAAAACAACAAAGTATTAGATAACGATTTAATGACGTCGCTTGTTTACCTCCTCCGTTTATTTCAAAATCATTTAGTCTTGGCAGACATCGTTATTCATATTGTGAAGTTGTCTGGAGGGTGAATTTTATTTACATTTTGACTTTGGTGAAAGTGGGATAAGAGTGAGGTTGGGTACCTGTAAAGCCCCCAGTAGCCGTTTTTGGCTACTGACCCTTCCAAGGCGATACTCCTGCTTTCCGCCTATGGTCAACACACTGCATGTTTGGTTATCGACCCTTTTACAGTCGGTAGCTACGCTTCCCTCTTTGCTTGCGCGATGACAGGCCGAGGGTAGTACTCTATGATGGTATACTCTTAAACTTGGATACAGGAGGAGCTTACCAGACTCATGTATTATTTTTTCCCTGTCGTGCCCTTAACGGCTTACCTGCAGGTGCTCTGACTTCAGCAAAGTCATTGAGTACATATTTGACGGATTGTCACAGTTATTATGCTATGTTTTACATGTTGTCCTGTGTTCACCGTCGTCTATGTTGTGGGTAAGTCCAGCGGGGATACCTTTATTTACAATATTTGTAAAGCTAGGGTGACTTTGAGAGAAGTGCGAGGTTAGGACGTCCGTAAACCGGTTTAAACCCCCAGTGGTGTTTTTGCTGCTGACCGTGCCAAGGCGGTACTCTCTTTGTCACCCTTCCTTCCTTTTGTTTGCCTTGCGTCTTTGTGCTTGTGGTTTGTTCATGTTGTGGAACGTTTGTCCCTGGTTCTTGTGTCTCTTTTGGTGTTTTCTGTGTTCATTTCGTGTGTGTGTGTGTGCGTGCGTTTGGGTGTGTGGTTGTGTATGTGTGTGTGTCATGCTGTCTATCGGTGTTTTGGTGGTGGTTGCGTCTTGCATGTGGCTTTGCCTGCTTGACTTTACTACTTTTCCATTTGTTGTTTAATATGCTTAATGTTTAATGTTTTTCGTCTTGATATGCGTCCCGTTATATTTTGTCTTGTGGCAAAGATACAATAACCAGTTATGGGAGGATTGAAAGCTAAGTCATAGTCCCCTACTGGTTGAACTCTTCTTACAATTAAATGACAATCAATTGCATGTTACAAGATGATACAAAATTCTGTCTATCATACTAATTCAATAAAATATATCACTTTTGACACATCAAAAATTACAAACATGAGTAATACGTTTGATGAAACTATCCCTTGGTTTTTAAAGCAACCGTTATAAATATATCCTGAAAGTCGAAGATCCTCCGAAAGCAAAAGTACCAATGCCAAAAGAGAAAATTGCCGATTCGGTTTTATTGAGTATGTTTATGAGTAGTAATAAAAGGTGCAATACTACTCAAGCCCCTACCACCGGCTTGATGAAAGCAGTATTCAATTTTCAAAACTAAGGTTTTTGTCACACAAACGGATGTCTCCCCTCTAATTGAAACAATATGTAAAGGGAAATCACTAAAATTGTTATGGATTTGATGATTGATACTTCCCCTCATTATGCGCTTTCCACACCACATTTTTCAAGAAGAAAATGATAACAGCTAATAACTCCAAAAATATTGATACCAGAGTTATGGTCCTTGTGCATGACACTTACTTTCATCATGCTCTTTCCATGAATGAAATGTCATTCCAATAGCAACAGTCGAACAGGAGTTATTGATCGGACAAAAAATGTAACAAAGGGCAATAACTTCAAAAGTAGTGAAGCCAGAGTTATGGCCCTTGTTCATGACACTTTCTCTTATCATGCTCGTTCCATGTATGAAGTTTCAATACAATGGCAAGAGCCATGTAGTTATCATCCGACAAGAAAACGTTACACAAATGTACAAGGGGCAATAACTCTCAATTTATTCAAGCCAGAGTTAAAGACCTTATGCATGGCACTTTCTCTTATCGTGATCTTTCCATGTATGAAGTTTCACTCCAATGGACTGTGCCATATAGGAGTTATCGTCCGGACAAATAATTGTGAAAAAATTACAAGGGCAATTACTCCATTATTAGTGAAGCCAGAGTTATGGACCTTGTGTATGACACTTTCTCTCATCATGATCTTTCCATATATGAAGTTTCAATCAAATGGCATGAGCAATATAGGAGTTATCGTCCGGACAAAAAGTGTTTTTTTACAAGGGGCAATAACTCCTATATTAGTGAAGCCAGAGTTATGGATCTTGTGCATGACACTTCACTTCCTCTCTTTCCATATATGAAGTTTCAATCAACTGGCATCAGGCGTATTGAAGTTATCGTCCGGACAAAAAGTGTGACGGACAGACGGACAGATGGACAGACAGACAGATGGACAGACAGACAGATGTACAGACATACAGACAACTCTAGCGAAAAACAATATGTCCTCCCCCCATATAAATATGGGGGAGACATAATGATCTCGAAGGACCAGAAAATATAACAACACTGAGAATGAAGCACGGGGTGACTTTTTACGGCCGCCAAACAAGCACTTAACACCTGCTGTTGTGAAGTAAATATATTCTGAAAGTAGGAGATCATCCGAAAGCAAAGGTATCAATGCCAAAAGATAAAATTGCAGATAAGCTTTATTGAGTCTGTTCATGAGTAGTAATTAAAAGTGCAACACTACTCACGCCCCCTAGCGCCGATTTAATGAAAGCTGTATTCAATTTCAAAACTAACAACATCAAAACTAATTATCTCGAAGGACCAGAAAATATAACAACACTGAGAATGAAGCACGGGGCGACCTTTGTACGGCCGCCAGAAAAGCACTTAAAACCTGCTGTTGTGAAGTAAATATATCCTTAAAGTTGGAGAAACTTGCAAGTCAAAAAAGAGGGATAACTCAATCTTCATAGAAGGGTTATGATTGCTGCCAGAAAATGTCATCTAATTGGTTCAATCAGTTGTCAAATGTCAACTCCAAAGTTAAAAACCTCGGTACCTATTCAAAACATAATCATGTTCTACCAACCATTTATGAAAATGTAGTTAAAAATTCTGAAGGGTGGTGATCCCCCGAAAGCAAAAATTGCAACACAAAAAGAGAAAATTGCAGACTCGGTTTTATTGAGTCTGTTCATGAGCAGTAATTGAATGTGCAACGCCCCCTAGCACCGGCTTAAGCGGTATTCAATTTTCAGAACAAGACGTACTGAAATTCATGATCTCGAAGGATCAGAAGGTATAACAACACTGAGAATGAAGTAAGTCAAGCAGGAAAAGCCGCACACAAAACGCTACCATCAACAAAACACCGACAGAAAGCAATTTATCCAGCAATTTATACACAAACACACACATACAGGAGAAAGCCACATACCAGACGCAACAACCACAAACATAACTCTTCACAAAATTTATTCAACCAGACCGAGATTCGAGTTAAAACCGAGTCTGCAAATTTCTCTTTTAACTTTGCTACGTTTGCTTTCGATGGATCTCCTACTTTCAGGATATATTTATTTCACAACAATAGGTGTTAAGTGCTTGTGTGTCAGCTATTAAAAGTCACCCCGTACTTCATTCTCAGTGTTATTATATATGCTGGTCCTTCGGGATCATTAGCTTTGATGTTATTCTGAGAATTGACTACTGCTTAAGCCGGTGCTAGGGGCGTGATTAGTGCTGCACTTTTATTTACTACTCATGAACATATTCAATAAAACCGAGTCTGCAATCTTCTCTTATCGTATTGCTACTTTTGCTTTCGAAGGATCTAATTTTGAGGATATATGTAAGCTGAAACTCATCTAGATTAAGCTTATCAAATATTGAATTTAATATCTCTAACCACTTCCAAAAAGGTATGGACAATTGATTGATGCAGAATGACGGATGGACGGGGGGACGGACAGACGGACAGACAGAGAGACGGATAGATGCAACCAAATACTGCAGTTCCCTTCGGCTTTTGCTAGTAGGGGACTAAAAACTAGGGTTACTGTTTGTTCTGTATGTGGTGTTTCCTGCATGACTCATTTTGTACTTTTACTTACCTTACTTTGAGACGTCCGTTAACCGGTTTAAAGCCCCAGATATGGCTTTGTCACTGACCCTCCCAATGCGTTACTGTCTTTGCCACCCTAACATTTATTTTGTCTTGTGCCTTTGTCCCTTTTACAGTTGGAAATCACGCTGGCCTCTTTGCATGTACGCCGACAAGAAAGGTTTAGTACTCTATGAAGGCGACCTCTTAAATCCAGAAATGGAAGGAGAACGTCGGATATCTGTACTATTTCGTTTTTGTCGTACCCTTTATTACTTTTCCACAGTTACTCTGTTTGCAGCTCAATCATTGAGT
The DNA here is from genome assembly GCA_963576725.1 of Azorinus chamasolen. Taxonomy (NCBI): domain Eukaryota; kingdom Metazoa; phylum Mollusca; class Bivalvia; order Cardiida; family Solecurtidae; genus Azorinus; species Azorinus chamasolen. The sequence goes on from OY755252.1 coordinate 55,865,450, forward strand.
ACACTAGCGATAGGTGGATACAGTTTGTTCACTTAAATGTTTTCGTTATACATGCACTTTACCACTGTATTTGCCGTCGCGGTTGTTGTAGATTAGTCGGAGAGGGGATAGGTTTATTTACACCGTTTGTCTTTTAGGGTGGGGATGGAATAAGTGTGAGGTTGGGCGCCCATAAACCGGTTTAACCCCCCAGTGACTTTTGTCACTGACCGTTCCAAGGCGGTGCTTCCATCGTCCCCCTATTGTGTGTTTGTTTTGTCTTTGTGCGTCTCTTGTTGTTTGTATAGTTATGTACATTTGCTGTTTCCTTGTGTTGCTGTTCGGGCGACTGTTTGTTCTGTATGTGGTGTTTCCTGCATGACTCATTTTTGTACTTTTTGTACGTGTGCTTACGTTATTTGGTGTTTGAAAAATCTCTCTCTCTCTCGTCCTCTCTCTCTCTCTCTCTCTCTCTCTCTCTCTCTCTATCTCTCTCTCTCTCTCTCTCTCTCTCTGTGCCAATCGCTTATGTTCGTTTTCTTGGAGATTTTACCCGACAGATTATTGTAATACTAATATATTATTATTTAAACGAAAGCATCCAACTCTCCGTGTTTAACTTGATATAGGCATTGACTATGCAATGTACGCATATCTTGTTAAACAGATTTAAGGTGCAGTCATTAAAATACTCATATCATTAACTTCAATGCATATTTTTCATAAGAGATTTGACAGAAATATGCACAAATGACATATCTACAAAAGTAAATATTTACATTTTAAAGTGTCCGCTTACATTGGTTAAAATACCTATTTGATCCAGGGTTCCATTCTTTTTGGGACACCCTGTATATTACACTGGTATAGTCGGCTTATATGGACTACACAATGCAACCCGAAATATCCAAGGCAAATATATGTTGAAGAGGAAAACAAAACTTTCTATTTTACTCCAACTTTATTCTTTTCCGTTGACCTTACTTATTGACCAGGTTTATGTCCTCTTGCAAGCTTAATGAGAAAACGCTTACTTTACCTATGGTGAACAGTAAAAAAAGGAACAATTAATAGTGCATCACTTATTAGAGATGTACATGCGCAGTCGGAGTTCGCAATACGGCGTTCGCAGTTCGACATTAGAGCTGGGGGTCGTCTCAAATTGGTCTCCAGTCTCAATATCATGACAGATTGAATCGTGCCGACAAAATAATACAGGTAAGTACAGTAAAATCAGGGCTGTACACCGAACACACCGAATCGGTTTTACACACGCGTAAGATGGCTGCGTTAAACACGTTTAAGTAGATAAAACGGAGAGCATTATTATGTCTCCCACCACATAGTGGTGTGAGAGACATATTGATTTACTCCTTTCCGTCTGTCTGTCTGTCCGTTCGTCTGTCACAAAATATTGTCCGCTGTCTAACTCTATAAGTTCTCATCCGATCCTCACCAAATTTTATAAAAAATATTTATCACTATAAAATCTAGGCCAGGTTTGATATCCAGCAAGATTGTTTCAGGAACTTCAGAGTTATGTCCTTTGATTTATCCAAATTTGGCGTTTTTAGCCTTGTCATGTCTCTAAGTCAAAACCGTCTCATCCAATCTTCACCGAACCTTACAAAAATGTTTATGGGTTTAATATCTAAGCTAAGTTCAGTATCCAGCAAGATTGTTTCAGGAACTTAAGAGTTATGGACTTTGATTTATCCAAATCTGGCCTTTTTTTTGGCTTGTTTGCTCTCTAAGTCAAAAACGTCTCATCCAAACTTCACAGAACCTTATCAAAATAGTTATGGCTATATAATCTAGACCAATTCTGAATATCCATCAATATTGTTTCAGGAACTTCAGAGTTGTGGCCCTTGATTTATTCAAAGTTGGCCTTTTCGGCCTTGTCAGCTATCTAAATTCTGAAAAGGGGTGATCCCCGAGAGCAAAAATTGCAACACAAAAAGAGAAAATTGCAGACTCGGTTTTATTGAGTCTGTTCATGAAGTCATAAACGTCCCACCCAGTCTTCACCAAACCGGATAAAATATTTATGGGTATAATATCCAGGCCAAGTTCAATAATCAGCAAGATTTAACTAGGCGCTTTAGAGTTATGGCCCTTGAATAACACAACATTGGCCTTTTTAGCCTTGTCCACTCTCTAAGTCATGTTTTGGCATTTGTAAAGCTTATCATAGCTTCATTGTAAAGCCACTGATATAAAACATCCTAAAAGTCCACAAAAATAATAAGTGGAAAACATCCATTCATTTTTGAGACAGGAGCAGATGGGAGATATATGTTGTTGGTTTAAAAAAAGAGAAAAAGCTCTAGTTTAGTAATTTTGATTATGCAAGGACAAAGTTCCTACGAAAGACGATCAACCGACTTCTGAAATGTTCCACCTGCTATTGCTTTGGTTTTTAGCATTAACAATAACCTTTGTAAATAGTCCGGATCCAGATGAGACGCCAAGTAATTTGACAATTCATCAGGTTCCAAATTGGTTTTCACTCTGACATTTGTTTTTAAAAATATATGGAAAAGTTTATTTTGCAGCAGACGACAATATTTGCAGACTTTAATTGTTCAGAGAGCAGAAGGCATTTGTAGTACATTATGCTGGACAGCAAATAACCTGCAAATGACCTGCATAATGTTAACAGCACACCAAACATCAAAGTGTTCTTGGGCATTAATGAGGCTAAGTGAGCACAGTGAAAACTATTGCAGCTGCATTTTTGACAGTAAAGCATGATCATTCACAGTGAGGCAATGCTGAGCATTGGTCTGTAGGAAAAAACTACTGGACTTATGTAAATGAAAATACACGTATAACAAAAAATAATTGTAACAGAATCATTTACAGAATGTCCCCTTATCAAGCTGACAACTGGTATCGATGAGCAAAGTATCTAAATTTCAACCCATAATAGACCATCACTGAGTCACCATGGCAACCAACCCCTTTTAAACATGTAAATTGTGACCAATCAGAGGAAACCTAACCATTATCATTTTAACCAAGTCTTTCAAAAACTAGATTGAGTTTGGGGTACCCAAATACCCATAAATGCCAACGTTCAGCAAAATCGAACAATATATAAATTTCGACAATTCAGAGCCCATCATTCAATTACCATGGCATCCAATTCTTTCGAAAGATCTACCAATCGATTTGGCGAACATTACAGCGAACTGCCACTGGATGTCAATTGCTCAAAACTCGCCACGATAAAAGCATACAGATCTACAAACTGCACTGATATTGAGACCGGAGACTGCTTTGAGACGACACCCAGCTCTGATGTCGAACTGCGAACGTCGTATTGGGAACTCCGACTGCACGTGTACATCTCTGTTAGGATGAATTGTACATACTGTTTGAAACAGGCACGGTGGTAGTAGTAACACGAATACCTTGTAAATGACCTTGAATAATTGCAGAATGCAATGACAGAATGGCAGAATATAAAAGAAGCAGTGAAAAATTATTTTCTTAACCGTACTTTCTTTGAATGCCAGTTTATCGTCTGATTTGTCCACCACCACTGTCTGTTGGCGACAGTCAAGATCAAATCTATGCATGTGATGTGAGAAGGATCTGCTAAGCAGACCGTTCCACAGGTACTTCCATCTTCCCCTATTGTATGTTTGTTTTGACTTTGTGCGTCTCTTGATGTTTTTATAGTTATGTACATTTGCTGTTTCCTTGTGTTGCTGTTCGGGCGGCTGTTTGTTCTGTATGTGGTGTTTCCTGCATGACTCATTTTGTACTTGAGTTAGATATTTTACAGACAGACAGACAGACAAACAGTGCCATTCCATAATAATCAAACGGGCGTAAAAAAACGGTTGTCGTCTTGGTTTTGCCATGCATTCCTTTCATTTCTTTCGCGGTTGTCTGGTTCTTGAAAAGAATGTACGATGCGACCAATGTATGTGGTGTGTTCATAGTTGTTGTTTTGTTTGGTCTGTTACCAGTTCTGTATCTCATATTAGATGTAGGTGTTGTTCTGTTACCACGTCCTTAATTGTTGTCACCAATATTTCTGCAGGATAATCGCGACGATATTCCCAGTCTTGTCTGTATCTTGAATGTTGTCTGGAATTTGTGGACTGTTGTGGGTGTTTGGTTTTGTCCCTGCATGGTGTTACGCTGCGTGGGTCTTGGTTCATACTGTTTCAAAAAGGGATTTTGAATTTGTGTATTCAATAAATTACTTTTCATATGTTTGCATGTATGGTTGTTTTTCCTTTCTAGAATGCGGTTTGAAATGTTTCCATTTCGTCCGATCTCGCACGATTCCCACATGTGTTTAAGTTGAAAGAAAGTAATATCAATGGAAAAGTAGTAAAGTCAAGCAGGCAAAGTCACATACAAGACGCAACCACCACCAAAACACCGATAGACAGCATGACACACACACGCACACACAACCACACACCCAAACGCACACACACACACACACACACGAAATGAACACAGAAAACACCAAAAGACACACAAGAACCAGGAACAAACGTTCCACGCACGAACAAAATCACAAGCACAAAGACGCAAGGCAAACAAAAGGAAGGGTGGCAAAGATAGTACCGCCTTGGCACGGTCAGTAGCAAAAACACCACTGGGGGTTTAAACCAGTTTACGGACGTCCTAACCTCACACTTCTCTCAAAGTCACCCTAGCTTTACAAATATTGTAAATAAAGGTATCCCCGCTGGACTTACCCACAACATAGACGACGGTGAACACAGGACAACATGTAAAACATAGCATAATAACTGTGACAATCCGTCAAATATGTACTCAATGACTTTGCTGAAGTCAGAGCACCTGCAGGTAAGCCGTTAAGGGCACGACAGGGAAAAAGTTATACATGAGTCTGGTAAGCTCCTCCTGTATCCAAGTTTAAGAGTATACCATCATAGAGTACTACTCTCGGCCTGTCATCGCGCAAGCAAAGAGGGAAGCGTAGCTACCGACTGTAAAAGGGTCGATAAACAAACATGCAGTGCGTTGCAATATAATAGGATCATAACCTTTCTTTTTAAATGTTTTAATGCGTTTTCATGATCATGAAAATGGATATGACCCCGAATGTTTGTAGTTAACATCCCCATAAAATTCTGGTAGAGAAATGCTTTGTCGCAGTAACGTCCGTAGATTGCAATTATATTTACTAATGAGAGGTAAATTTGTATAATAAAATTTAGAAAAAGTTTTCCGAAGTTTGTGATAGCTGTAACCTTGCTTAAGAAGTTTATCAGTTATAACTAAATTACGTCTGTTAAAATCTTCAAGCAAAGAACAGGCTCGGGCAAACCTAATAAGTTGAGAAATATAAACCCCATAAGATGTAGAACGTGGCACATCTCCATCTAGAAAAGGATAATTAACAATTTTAAAATTAAAATCTTCTCTTTTATCGTATACTTTGGACGAAACTTTATCATTTGTAATTGAAAAATTCAAATCTAAAAATGAAGCATTAATGTCAGATTGATTAGCTTTGTTTAATGACAGTTCTTTTGGGTAAATTGAATAAATCATAGTATCAAAATAAGGATTATCTAAATTCAAAATATCGTCTAAATACCTTGAAGTTTTATTAAAAGCATTGACAATATCGATCTGTGTATCAGGTTTTAAGCTAAGCATAAAATCTCTCTCGTAGCAATACAAAAACAAATCTGCAACAAGAAGGGCACAATTTGTACCCATGGGTATACCAACAGCTTGACGATATATGGTATCCCCATAACGCACAAATATATTATCTAAAAGAAAGGTAAGAGATCTACAAACATCAAGGCAAGTCCACATTGTGTAATGTTCAACTTCTGAATTCGAAAAGAATGAACGTTGAACATTACAAGCAATGAACATTTTGTTTTCTCTGGCAAAGGTTTAAACCCCCGGTGACTTTTGTCACTGACCGTTCCAAGGCGGTACTTCCATCTTCCTCCTATTGTATGTTTGTTTTGTCTTTGTGCGTCTCTTGTTGTTTTTTCTACCTATGTACATTTGCTGTTTCCTTGTGTTGCTGTTCGGGCGAGTGTTTGTTCTGTATGTGGTGTTTCCTGCATGACTCATTTTTGTACTTTTTCTATTAAATTAATAAGTTTATCCTTTATAAGATGGTGAGGTAGAGTAGTATAGAGTGTAGAGAAATCATAAGAGCTCAGTAAAGAAATGTTATACTGTTCATTTAAATAATAGTCTTTAAATAAGTTTCATTTGTCCTCAACTGGTTTCACAAGCATAATCTGCAGGAGGAATAATAATGTTACATGGCAACAACGTCGTAATTACGTAACCTCAATATGTGAAGAAGGTACGCCACTCTATGATTTGATTTTCCTCATGATTTTCCTCAGCAGGGAATAAAAAGTCAGATACCCCGCCAATGATATGTATAACTAATAATATGTAGAGTAAAGCGTTAAACATAATCAAATGATGTATTCTGGGTTTTCATTTCACCTTGACAACCGATATCAACAAGTGAATGTAAACTTAAATTAGTTCATAGTTCTATGGAGTATTATCAGGAGTGCCTCAAAATCAGTAGTAGGTCCTTTGCTCTTCTTAAGTTTTATAAATACCACTTGTTACAAAAATATTCAGTAACTGTCGCCACGTTGTAAGACCATGGTCCGTCTGTAAATAATTATACGGTAGCCCTTTCCCTGTCCAATATTCATGTAAAAATAATGACATCATGAATATCTATTAGCTGAATTTTTATAATGCCATGTATACACATGATGGTTTGGTATTTGTAGAAACTGATCTAGTTTGAATCTATAAGCAGATCAGGAGGTTCCTATAGGATTCGTCTTATCTTGGCCTACTCTGTTTGTAGAAGCGTCAAAAGGCGTTTGCATGAAGGAAATGGTTGACTAAATTGCATGTCTATCGATGTGACTATCACGAAATAAATGTTCTAACTGGTATTATCAGGAGTGCTTAATATTATTACTCATGGAGTAAACAATTAATAAGTGAATATGGATATGCGTGCGAATGTTTTCTATTTCAGGTTGTACTCCGGATATTTATACTTCACGAAAACGATCAAGTCCGCCATTGACTTCCATCAACGTGTCAAGAAAGCAATAATATATTTCAAGGAATGTTTCAGACTTTACTCTGAGCAAAATTGTTTGTTCCGTCCACCGGATAGGAAAACGGTATTTTCTTTAAGTTGATGGTTACACATTAACCCCTAGTGACACATTTTTGCGCCCCTATAAAATTCACATTTTGAAACCATTTGACTAAAAAGAGCATTTGCTCGTTAGGAGCAAATGCTTTACTTATCACAATGGTTTCAAAACTACACAATTCTAGAACACTCATTTTCTGTAGTTAAAGTACCTTTTCAAATTAGCCTCGGAGAGAATGAGTTAAGTCAAAACCTATTGTAACTACATTCTATGAGGGGGTCGGTGTCAGTATCGAAACTGTTTGATAACGGTATCAGAACAGCCGAAAGAAATACAGTTAACCTCTCTTATGTGATCACGAAAATACTTTTTCTGTTTGCAACGTGTTTTAAACATACTCAGAAATAACATAAATCATTTGCTTATATGCTGAAAATAAGTATATCGCATGAAACCAAATCGTGTCAATGTCGGAGAAGACGACACGCTAATGTGCTTGATTATCGAAGACCCGACGTTATTCGGCGATGTATTAGTATTTATTTAGGCCGCGTTTTAGTTTCGTTGACTGTTCGATACTAAAAGGTCGAAAGGGTTTTGTTGTAGAACAAAAAGTGTAAGTATCAATGTAAAAGGGTTTCTTTGTATCACAGGGACATTTTTCTGTATAATAAAGTTGACAATCTTCATAATAATGATTGAACATAACTAATACTAAATTTAATGAAGTGATTGAACATATGCGTATATTGTAAGACTTTCACTTAACTCATTCTATCATATTGACGCCTTTCTGAAACCATTGTGATGAGTAAAGCATTGGCTCCATAAGAGCCTTATTTATCCTTTATCCTTATTTATCAGAATGTTTTCATCACTACCTAATTCTAAAATTTCCTTTCATCTAGTAAATGCTCCTTTTCGGTAGATTTATTCAAAGAAATTAGATTTAAAATAGCCTAAAAAAGCAGATTGTCGATTAATGTAGGACGTAAGTTATGCAGAAAGCTCCTGCAAAAATACGAACAGAGTACATCTTTACCTCTATACTCCATAAATACGCCTTAACATATTCTCTCCTACTGGTGCCTTTTGTGCCTTTGTAAATTTATTGCAACCATTGTGATAAATAGAGTAATTCAACAGAGGTTGAGTCTAAAATAGTCTAGGAGGGAAGGTGTTAAGACAGGTTAACATGTTGTTGCTCTCTGGACCTTTTTCTCATACAAACACTTTTGTAATTCCTTTGTATACAGAGCAGACCCTGATCAGCCGACCCCTTTGTCAAAATTCATAAGTGCACATGTCATTATAAGAAATCTGATGAATATTCATGATCTCATTATTTCTTACATTTAATGTTCATGGAGTAAAGGGTTAATAGCTACTTTTCCTACCAGAAATTTCGACAAAGGTTTTACCTGGGAAACAATCGTGGGTAAGACAATTTGAATGCAGTAATTGTTTTTATTCCACCGCTGCCACCATTTGTAACGTGTATCATTGACTATCCGCGAAGGTCACCTGTTAAGCCAGTAATCGTAGTATGTTACTAACTAAGCAACATTTCCAAGTAAAACAACGTCGCCGAAGAGCTAGTTCCTTTACAGAAGTGTTTATAGTTATTATATTTAACAGCCTTGCATTTGTTCATGTGGGTACAAAACCAGTTTGGAGTTGAGAAGCAATTGAGAAAACTTGTCAAGAAATGGAAGTAGTAAAGATTGCAGACTTAAACCTTTCCCCCATGGCTATTTTAGATCCTACTACGTTGATTATATCTACTGAAAAGAAGTATTAACTGGCGGACTGTTAGCATTGTGGTTATATCATATATATCTGCACCGGCCAATTTGCTCATTGAGGAGCTGTCTCGTCGTTTAGGTTTGTATTGTTGGTATGATAATTCAACAGCTATATTTTACAATTTACTCCATGAATACGCCTGTCCATGCGTTTGCAAACAGAATACATCCTACAGGAGCCATCGGATCAGGGTCTGCTCTGTTTGGTTATTATATAATATGGATATGATTCTACAGTTTCTGCAAAGTCAAACAAACTGTATTGTTGTGCTATTATAATAAGTTATCTAATTAATATTCATAATGTCCTTACTTCTTAAATAAATATCAAATGGGTAAAGGGTTACTCCACTTTTGGAATGATCCACCAAATGACTATTTGTCTTGTGTCGCTTTAGCAGTGTTTCAATTATATCTTGACAACAGCTATTTACAGGTGGAGCCTCCATGTGTTGTTTTTGTTTGCACGGAAAAATCCTGTAGAACCATCATCCTACCGCAAGCCACCTGGAAGGCTTCCTCACATCCAATAGTCCAGGACGAGATCCAACTACAGCGATGAGAGGCTAAGTGACTGTCAGCCGAGGACCAAGCCTCGCGGCAACGGAGACTCCTAATTAATATTAATCGTGTATTTATTCACACCCAATATCTCAGCATGAAAGGGTCTAATTTATGCATCTTATTTTACCGTTTCCCTCCTGAATTTTATGTTAGAATATTGACACTATGGATATTAGCTGATTTTATACAGTAGTACCTGTCTGATGCGGCCTAATTATGGGTTTGTAAAAGGAACTTTCTGCATTACTTTCATCCTGCATTTTAACACTCTTATGTTCAATAAATGAATGACCGCTTAAGACATGTTCTACTCTTTTAGAATATGTACATTGGATTTGCTTGATATTGATAGAAACTGTAGAGTCATTTATAATTCCATAAGCAAACAAAGGGGGCCCGATCAGATGGCTCCTATAGAGAGCATGGGTCTACTATAGTTGCAAAGACGTAAAAACGCGTTTATATGAATGAAAAAAATCAGAAATTATTCATCTATTATTTGGATTTATTTACACTTCAAATTTCAGGGCCGCATTTACATTGGGCTCTACTACTATTACATCAAGGACTTTATGAGGGTATTCCCAAGAAACCAGATGTTAATTCTGAAGACGGAGGATTACTCCATCAACATGGCTAAAAATTTGAAGAAAGTCTTTGCTTTCCTTGAAATAGGTAAGTCGTCATTTTTCCAGCTTGCATATGACACAAACTATAAATAAAATAAGATAAACTGGATATTAATCGGAGCTACAGATAATGATGCGTACCAACATAATGATATCGTAATTTCTCGAAGAGACGGTTTAAAAGAGTGGTCACGGTATAGGGTTTGCTGGAAAAATAAAGGAGCTATTCTTGAAAATATTTAAATTTACATATCTTATCTGGGACCTCTGATATGATAAGGTATACACATGCTGTTTCAAGCCATAATCCATTTAACCTTTGATTAATATTCGTGTAAGTAATAAAGTTATAATAGCATTATTGAAAAGGGGCAAATTAGAAAATGGCAGAAACTGAAGAATTATATCTATGTAATTTCATAATCTAACAATAACAAAACTGAACCCAACTTCACTATAATTCTTAAGTATTTACTTATATTCAGGAAGCCATTTGGGTCTACCGTGCACCCCTAGATTTTTTTCATGGTTACCAAAATGTTCAGAAAAGTGTCCTGAATCCTGAATCAGAATCGCGAATGTACTCAAGTTTATTCTTTTAGGCTATGTGTATTTTAACGGTTTCGATGGCAACCCCCAGTTTTCGTAACGATGACCCATACCTACAAATTCGCCTATATCGCAGCAAATTTTTGTCATAAAACTATAAAATTGGTACCAAATAAAAGATAAGACAGTGTGCGTTTATTTCTAACTTTTTCCTTTTAAATTACCTTATTTGCATACTCATGAATATTAATGAGAGCATTAAAAATAGTAAAAACAATAGAGAAATAACGTAAACCTTTCATTTTTTATCCTACAAATATCAGACAACAACTTCAAATTGTTTTCTTCCTCTTGCAGGGATTGCTCTACATTCAATGTGTTTCCTCATACCTTTACACCGTACTTTGCACTTCATGGTGGCTTCCGTACTCACCGACATATTGTGTGACTATTTTAATTTCCCTTTTAAGATTTGTGCCCTTTGCGTTTTCTCTAGTGTGACTTTACCTTATTTGTGTTTCTTCTTACTTTTTACCCATTCAATGTTTCACTATTCATTGTTTCATTCATATTCTTAGTCTTCTTTATTTTTGTCATAACCTCTGGTATGTTTTATATTATTTTACACCACTTTTCGTTACATACGTATGTCGCTTTTTACAGAAGGGTGCTACAATTACTACACAAAATATGAATAGTCTCCCTAAACTCAAAATTAATAACTTAAACTTACACTCTGTGTCTTCCGTTCAGATTCCTCATAACCTGGCTAATTTCCAATCACTACAGCCGTCAGTTTGTATTAAACCTCTAAAATTGTCTTCTGCTTCATCTTTTCATGTTCCCTCTTCGGCTATTAGTAACATTTTTCATAATGGACCTAAAATCGTTTTGTCTCCTTTAAAGCAATCTATCATTCGTTATGGTAAAGTCCATCTAAATTCACATTATTTGAACAAAAGACATAGGGTGTATCCAATAATTACTAAGTGCAATAGTAAGAGGTGTATGTGTTGCAATTTCATTTCTACTGGATCAACAATTAAATCTCTTGTTAATGGTAGAGTGTTTAGTGTGAAGATTAATTCTGATTTAGACTGAAACTCATCTAATATTATATATGTTCTTACATGAAATGCGCCACGTTGTGGCATTCAATATGTAGGTCAGACAGGACGTTCTTTAAAAACTAGGTTTCGTGAACACAGTTACCATTGCCGGATCAAAAAAGTACGCAATTTTCTTTACCAGCATTTTCGTCATACAGGACATTATTTCAAATATGTTTCGGTTCAACCAGTAGAACAAATTTATTATGATTCTAAAACTACTGGTAGTTTAAAATCTAAAGCTCGTTTTATCACAGAGCTAGACTGGATAAAGAAATTACAAACACCTTTTCCTTTAGGCCTTAATGATAACATTTTCCAAAGCGGCAACATTTCTAAAGATCCAAGTATCGATATTTTCTCTATATTTTCTATTCGAAAACGTAAAAGTAGATCACATGGCAGACGTAAAAATGATAATATTAAGCGTAAATTACGTCGTAATATGTCTATTCATGATTTCAGAATTTACATACTATTCTAAAACAAACTGGTAAACATTCTATGTTATCTTGTTTATCGTCTTTACCCTTTTCCTGTCTTAAGTCAATAGACGAAGAGGCTGATAAAATCTATATGCGTACAGATCCGTTAATTAATACTGCCTCACTTATACAAAGTTACACACAGCATGTTCTTCGTCCACGTATTGATAAAGAATCTGAACATAAAAGACATTTTCTGAAACTTCAGTTCCTAAATAAAGGTATCGATTTTATTGATATTCAAAGTATTTTTCGTGATAAGAATGTAATCGATGCTATTCCCAAATATTTCATCAACTCTGAATCACCTATCATCTGTTATAAATATAATAAACCTATTAGAAATGTTATTTTGAACTACAATAAAATTGTCTCTGACTTAAATATTGATGTTAATACCCCTATTTCTTGAGATTGTAGCATTTCTAGCTTTTGCTATAAACCAGTTGGTCATGTAATTACTGGTAATTTTGATAGCATTAAGGATAAACGTCTCAGGACCCTCCTAACTAAAGGACCTAAATATAGATTACCTTCCCTTATTGATTTTGACGCTTGTCGAACTCATATTGCGGAAGCTATTCAAGAATTCTGCATCAAATGGTGTCGACGAGAACATGCTGATGTTAATGCCCTTTCGGATTGGAAGAAATGTATTTTCGATATCATTGATACACGAATAACTTTTTACAAATCAAATAACCATCTTTTACCACCTCGACCTAGAGTTACATTTCGCTACTTGAAGAAAAATATTTCTAATTTTCATTCAGATTATGTTATTGTTCCTGCTGACAAGGCATCAAACAATGTAATCACTATTTGAAGATTGTATTATGTTGATGTTTTAAAGAAGGAGCTAACTGATTCAAAAACTTATATAACAGTTCAAACACTTGAAAAAGATATAGTCTCGGAACATGTAAAAATTTGCAATGATTTTAAGTCTGGTCCTAACATAAAACAACATAAACTTTCTACTTTGTACTGGATTCCGAAACTACATAAAACCCCTTATAAGTCGCGTTTTATTGCCAACTCTAGCTGTTGTACCACTACTAAATTATCTATACTTTTGACGTCCTGTCTTACTACGATCAAAGAACATGTTAAACGTTACTGTGATAAAATATATGAACATTCTGGTATTAATGTTTTTTGGTCCATAAAAAATTCAAATGATGTTTTAACAAAACTTGAAAATGAACAGTATAACATTTCTTTACTGAGCTCTTATGATTTCTCTACACTCTATACTACTCTACCTCACCATCTTATAAAGGATAGACGAAGGCGACCTCTTAAATCCAGAAATGGAAGGAGAACGTCGGATATCTGTACTATTTCATTTTTGTCGTACCCTTTATTACTTTTCTACAGTGACTCTGTTTGCAGCTCAATCATTGAGTACAATAGCGATAGGTGGATACAGTATTTTCAATAAAATGTTTTTTTGTTATACATGCACTTTACCACTGTATTTGCTGTCGCGGTTGTTGTAGATTAGTCGGAGAGGGGATACGTTTATGGGGATGGAATAAGGGTGAGGTTGGGCGCCCATAAACCGGTTTAAACCCCCGGTGACTTTTGTCACTGACCGTTCCAAGGTGGTACTTCCATCTTCCTCCTATTGTATGTTTGTTTTGTCTTTGTGCGTCTCTTGTTGTTTTTTCTACCTATGTACATTTGCTGTTTCCTTGTGTTGCTGTTCGGGCGAGTGTTTGTTCTGTATGTGGTGTTTCCTGCATGACTCATTTTTGTACTTTTATCAAATTAATAGAAAAAACCTTTGCCAGAGAAAACAAAATGTTCACTGCTTGTAATGTTCAACGTTCATTCTTTTCGAATTCAGAAGTTGAACATTACACAATGTGGACTTGCCTTGATGTTTGTAGATCTCTTACCTTTCTTTTAGATAATATATTTGTGCGTTATGGAGATACCATATATCGTCAAGTTGTTGGTATACCTATGGGTACAAATTGTGCCCCTCTTGTTGCAGATTTGTTTTTGTATTGCTACGAGAGGGATTTTATGCTTAGCTTAAAACCTGATACACAGACCGATATTGTTAATGCTTTTAATAAAACTTCAAGGTATTTAGACGATATTTTGAATTTAGATAATCCTTATTTTGATACTATGGTTTCTTCAATCTACCCAAAAGAACTGTCTTTAAACAAAGCTAATCAATCTGACATTAATGCTTCATTTTTAGATTTGAATCTTTCTATTACAAATGATAAAGTTTCGTCCAAAGTATACGATAAAAGAGAAGATTTTAATTTTAAAATTGTTAATTATCCTTTTCTAGATGGGGATGTGCCACGTTCTACATCTTATGGTGTTTATATTTCTCAACTTATTAGGTTTGCCCGAGCCTGTTCTTTGCTTGAAGATTTTAACAGACGTAATTTAGTTATAACTGATAAACTTCTTAAGCAAGGTTACAGATATCACAAACTTCGGAAAACCTTTTCTAAATTTTATTATCGAAATTTACCTCTCATTAGTAAATATAATTGCAATCTACGGACGTTACTGCGACAAGGCATTTCTCAACCAGAATTTTATTGGGATGTTATCTACAAACTCAGGAAAATTCGGGGTCATATCCATTTTCATGATTTGTTTATAAAACGCATTAAAACATTTAAAAAGAAAGGTTATGATCCTATTATATTGCAACACACTGCATGTTTGGTTATCGACCCTTTTACAGTCGGTAGCTACGCTTCCCTCTTTGCTTGCGCGATGACAGGCCGAGGGTAGTACTCTATGATGGTATACTCTTAAACTTGGATACAGGAGGAGCTTACCAGACTCATGTATTATTTTTTCCCTGTCGTGCCCTTAACGGCTTACCTGCAGTTGCTCTGACTTCAGCAAAGTCATTGAGTACATATTTGACGGATTGTCACAGTTATTATGCTATGTTTTACATGTTGTCCTGTGTTCACCGTCGTCTATGTTGTGGGTAAGTCCAGTGGGGATTCCTTTATTTACAATATTTGTAAAGCTAGGGTGACTTTGAGAGAAGTGCGAGGTTAGGACGTCCGTAAACCGGTTTAAACCCCCAGTGGTGTTTTTGCTGCTGACCGTGCCAAGGCGGTACTCTCTTTGTCACCCTTCCTTTTGTTTGCCTTTCGTCTTTGTGCTTGTGGTTTGTTCATGTTGTGGAACGTTTGTCCCTGGTTCTTGTGTCTCTTTTGATGTTTTCTGTGTTCATTTCGTGTGTGTGTGTGTGCGTGCGTTTGGGTGTGTGGTTGTGTGTGTGTGTGTTTGTCATGCTGTCTATCGGTGTTTTGGTGGTGGTTGCGTCTTGCATGTGGCTTTGCCTGCTTGACTTTACTACTTTTCCATTAACATGATGACAAAAAAAACCAGGACACAAAATATACAATTTGTGGACCAAAGCATTAACTTTAAGTACCGTTTTCACCGTTTCCTTTTCAACACCCCAGTTTTCGTAATGATGGCCCGCACCTGCAAATCGTCCATATCACAGCCAGTTTTTGTTCTAAACATATAAAACTGGTACCAAATAAGAGACACGACATTGTGCTTTTATTTCCAGCTTGTTTTTTAAATTACCATATTTGAATACTCATGATTATTAATGAGAACATAGAAATTAGAAAAAACAATATAGAAATAACGTAAATTATGTAAACTATTCACTTTTATCCTACAAATGTAAGAAAACAACTTCAAATGCAGTTTAACATGATAACAAAACCCTCAGAAAAACACAATATTTAACTCTAAGTAACTTTTTACTGTTTCCATAGTAATCACTGACTTCACAATGAAATTTTCGACAGACACCAGTCTTTCTCTTATAAGGCAAACGAAAATGCAAAATGTTTAGCTAAAGTTTAAAATGATCACTGAATATCACCAAGATGGTTAGATAAATAAATTTGGGACATTTTATATAGCACTGATGGCGATATATCTGTTTCCTAGGCAACCATTCTAATCTACTTTTCATATTACAGAGTGTTTTAAAACCTACAACATACAAAGATATTGCGGCCTACGTTGGCGATAATTATAAATGATATTAACATATACCCGGTAGTTGATGAATCTTAATGTCTGGTTTACTTTATGCAAATTACCTTATTTGCATCCTTATGAATATTAATTAGTGATAAGAAAACAAAGAAAAACAAAAATAACTTTACACCATGCTCCAAGTATAGCTTGCAATAAATGTACCTTTTGGTGATGAATAAATATATTTTATGTCTAAAACGGTTACCAAAATGACCATGCACTGCTTCCATGGTAACTGTTGAAAGCCAAGTACTTTCAAACTATCTTTCAAACTAACTACCCCAAACAATCTTCAACATATATTACTGTTCTCATATATATTTATACATATGCAAATTATTTTGTATAAGAAAAGTAATATTTACTATTAAAGCAATGCCTCATATATATGTTTGTAACAATTGATTTCATGATTCATAAAAAATAACCGAGATTTAGCGGAGTATTACGGGTAGATGTCAAATTTCCCAAATTTGGGAAAGGATCGGTTACCATGGAAACCATTACAATGTTATTGAAAGTTCATTGTTTGGGTATCAGTTTAGATACATTGCTTTCTAAGTATTTTGTCATCAATTTAAACTGCATCTGAAGTTGTTTTCTGCTATTGGTAGGATACAATTGAGAGGTTTACGTTATTTCTGTTTTGTTTTGCTATATTTTAATTATTCTCATTAATATTCATGTGTATGCACATAAGGTAATTCCTTAGTATAGCCTTTAAATTAAAGCACAAGTTCTTAGCTTTAACTCGGTACCAGTTTTATACAGTTAGCACAATGATATGGAAGCTTTTTGCAGGTAGATGTTGACTAACAAAATATATGTGAACAGAGTGAAATCAATGGTTACTATGGAAACAGTTAAAAAGTTACTTAGAGTTAAATTTGATATTTTGCTTTCTGGGCATTTTGTCATCATGTTAAACTGCATTCGAAGTTGTTTTCTGATATTTGTAGAATAAAAAAAAAAGGTTTACGTAATTTCTATACTTTTTTTTACTTGTTTTAATGTTCTCATTAATATTCATAAGTATGCGAATAAGCTAATTTAAAATCAACAGTTGGAATTAAAAGCAAAAACTGGCTGTGATATGGACGAATTTGTAGGTATGGGTCATCATTACGAAAACTGTGGGTTGCCATGGAAACCGTTAAAATACACATAGCCTAAAGGAATAAACTTGAGTACATTCGCGATTCTGATTCAGGACACTTTTCTGAACATTTTGGTACCCATGAAAAAGACTAGGGTGGGGGCGCACGGTAGATCCCATTGGCTCCCTGAGTATTAGATAAGCCTGTTATTTACATATTCTGAAGTGAGGTAATCCCCCGAAAGCAATAATTGCAACACAAAAGGAGAAAATTGCAGACTCGGTTTTATTGAGTCTGTTCATGATCAGTAATTGAAAGTGCAACACTGCTCATGCCCCCTAGAACCGGCTTAAGCGGTATTCAATTTTCAGAACAAAAAGTACTGAAATTCATGATCTCGAAGGATCAGAAAGTATAACAACACTGAGAATGAAATACGGGGCGACGTTTTACGGCCGTCACACAAGCACTTAACACCTGATGTTGTGAAAATTATAAATTCTGAAGTGAGGTGATCCCTTTTGCTACTGGAAAGGTTAATTATGCCAGAAACGGAGTTGTCAACCTTACAGCCATAAAGTATATTCCTCAAGTTGTAGTTGATACATTCCTGAACGAGGAAAACGTTATAATGTGTGAAAGAGGTCTATAATATGGCATTTTTAGTAACATCGTCAGTGAAAACACTTTGATGAGATATATTTATTCTCTACAAAGAAAGAAAGAACAACTCTTGTAGAAACTGATGCATGGGTCAGTGCAGTTATTCAATATAAACTGAAAGCGTGTATTGACACTTTAGATACGGAGCAGGATCAAGAAAATAGTGTACGGGTGGAAGTAGCTGCTACTGATGTAAATGTCTACAGTAGTGTTATAATAGGCAGCAGATGTCCGAGTGTGAAAAGCTACCAGAAAGCTTTTATGAATAGAACACGTCACATTTGGACAGCCCAAGCTGTTTGATACGTATATTTTGGATGTCTAACCTCGCCACTATAACTAGCAACATCATTTATATCTTTTTGCTACGGATACACTATCTACATCCGGACCATGTATGAGACATGTCTACAAAACTTTGTAGCAGATCATCATCCAAACTTCGTACCTTACCTTCCACAAGCGAGACACTTGCTGAAACTTTCAAAGGAGCTCACTTTCGAACTGATGTGCGACAGTCTATGAACGATAATAAGCAGCTGGATCTAGACCCAACATGGTTTAGATTGAAGAAAGATTCTGAAAGCAGTTTCTCTACCTGGCATTGCCAACATTGCACTGGAAGTCTGAAGCTCGTATTATGTAGTTCTAGAATATGCAGTTGTTAAAGTGCGAATATGAATTGGACACTATTTTGCAACCTTACAACCAGTGGCATCAAACATCGAGATTAAATTAGAAAAATATGTCCATATGACGCAGATTACCCCTGTCTCTGAATCAAGTACTTTATGATATAATAGTCAATAAAAGTTCACAAAGTGCAATAAGTCTGGTAAAATATTCAAGTTTGTTTATATGTGAACGTTTGAGGTTAACCCTTCCATTAGTGTATTGGGAGTTGGACACACGAGGTTTTAAATATTATTAGAGAAGAAAAATTAAAAGTCCCATAACTCTGGTAAAATAGCCGGACCAAACATTCCCTTCTTTACTTACATCTTCACGTAAATGACTGTATTGGACATCTCTGTTCAGAACAGTACATCAACCACAAGACAATGTAGGATAGCAACTTTTTCCATCCATTGAATTGTCCACGCCCGTTTGCAAACTATAATTATGTGTTTGTTTTAATTTTTCGACAATTTAATGTCAAAACATTTTTTTCATCATATTGAGTATTTAAAGAAACAACATACATGAACTGCAATAAACATTATTGTCTGATAACAAATGCAATTGACGATGTTTACGCCATATTGGTCGCCATCTTGAATATCAGAAAATGCCCAAGGGTAGCAAAGTGTCACGCGTTGTAGTCTCAATCCATTACGCCCCCTAGGCAAATTAATGTCCAAAAATTTTAACATTTTTTTTTATAATATTTAATATTAAAAGAAACAATATACATGCAGTTTGCTAAACATTACTTGTCTGATAACAAATGCATTGATGATGTTTACGCCATATTGAATATTATAAGATGTCCAAGGGTAAAAAAGTGGCACGCGGTCTAGTGTCAATTTATACGACTCCCTTTACAATAATTAGGCAGGAGAAAACCTATAGACTACTATGCAATGTCAAACTTAATCTCTGACTATACTAAACATAATCCATAAAACGCGCACTTTATGCATGTTTATACTGTATTGGCCGCCATCTTAAATATCACAAAATGCACAAGGATAACAAAGTGGCACCCGGCCTAGTATCAGTCCATATGACTTCCTTAACAATAACCAGGCAAGAAAAAAACTATAGATCACTGTGCAAGGTCCACCTTATTCTCTGCTGGACTAACGCGTCCCTCTTTGGTTGCACGTTGACAGGCCGAGGGTAGTACTCTTTGATGGTATACTCTTAAACCCGGAAACGGGATGAGCTTACAAGACTCATGTATTGCCTTTTCTCCTGCCGTGCCCTTAACGGCTTCCCTGCAGTTGATCTGACTTCAACCAAGTCATTGAGAATATATTTGACGGACTTTCACATTTATACATATGGTCCTGTGATTACCGTCTTCTATGTTGTTGGGAAGTCTGTCGGGAATACCTTTATTTACACCATTTGTTAAGCTTGAGTGGTATTGAGATAAGCGTGAGATTAGGACGTCCGTGAACCGGTTCCAGTGGTGATACTGTTTGTCACCCTGGCCTTTACGTTTGTTAGATGTCTGAGCTTTTGTTCAATGCTTTCGACTGGTATGTGTGTGTGCTGGCATATGTGTGTGTGGATGTGTTGCTTGCTTTCAGTTGGTGTTGTGGTGTTGGTTGCGTTTTGTGTGTCTTTTCCTGCTTGACTTTACTACTTTTTCATTCAAAGAAACCTTTAAAAATCTTCAAAACTTGTGGTTTAATTTGAATGGTTTCGGTAATATTGACAAATAATTTTGACTACCATACATTTTAACAAATTGTATAATCTTCGGTTCAAAAAGTACTATGACCCCCTTATCTTCATTTTCTGGAGATGGTTGTGACTCCTTCATCTCTATCAAGGGCTACAATCAATTGCCGTGAGCAATATAGGGCGGCATTATTACGGCCATGATCCTCTTGTTTTTCCTGCCTTATTAATTGCTCAAAGAAATGTATTTCTCAATTTAACCATCTCCTGATGAATATATACCGAATATTTGTATAACCTGCTTAACTGTCCATATAAAATATGGGTCTGTAAAGCAGGTGGTAGCTTTGAGCACTTCTAAAGTAATGCAAACAGCTCCCACAGGAGTTTTCCGCACTATTTTTATCCTGCATTAAGCATGTTGCGTTTTAAGACTCCTATATTCAATAAATGCCGAACCGCTTCAGACTGTACCTCAGCAGTTTGCCAGTCGTAACTACTCGGCAGTTTCCAGCAAGCTCGGGCAAGTACCTTGTATACATTAGTTCTATAATACAGCCATTAGACATTGTAATTTGTTTAGGCAAAATTCTTACTATTATCTGTTATGCAAATATAGAATGATTTTTCTCAATAATTATTCATACTGCATGACAACAATTTCCAACCTTTCAAAATACAGTATAATTTCATAATACAGTACAAATGTCATACTACGAAATTTTAGTAAATGAAGAATGTATGTCATTGTAGGAAGGTTGCCGCTTAATGCATAGTTAAAGTAATGCAGAAAGTTCCTAGAGGAGCGTTCTGCATGACTTTCACCCTGCATTAAAAATTCTGAAGGGTTGTGATCCCCCGAAAACAAAAATTGCAACACAAAAAGAGACAAGAGGGCCATGATGCCCTGAAGCGCTCACCTGAGATAACCCCAGGGGCGGGGCCATTTTTGACCACAAGAACTCATGTGGACAACCTTGGTAGAGAACCACAAGGCAAAGCAGTATTCCATTAATTAAAGGTCTAAGCCACAGCTACATATTTATAGAGGACCATTATATCATGTTAGTCATACCAAATATCAATGGTGTAGGCCTTACAGTTTCAGTAGATTTTTAAAGATTTTCCAATGAAAAACTGGTAACCCCTTGGGCGGTGCCATTTTTGACCCGGGGGTCATAATTTGAACAAGTTTTGTAGATGACCATTAGATCATGCTACATACCAAATATCAAAGGTCTAGGCCTTACAGTTTGAGAGAAGAAGATTTTTAAAGATTTTCCTATGAAAAACTGATAAGCCCTTGGGCGGGGCCATTCTTGGCCCGGGGTCATTATTTGAACAATATTTGTAGAGGACTAAAAGATCATGCTACATACCAAATATCAAAGGTCTAGGCCTTACAATTTGTGAGAAGAAGAATTTTAAAGATGTTCCTATGAAAAAATGATAAGCCTTTGGGCGGGGCCATTTTTGACCCGGGGCCATAATTTGAACAATCTTTGTAGAGGACCATAAGATCATGCTACATACCAAATATCAAAGGTCTAGGCTTTACAGTTTCAGAGAAGAAGATTTTTCCTATGAAAATTCCATATTACCATATATGGAAAAAATGACCACGCCCTCTGGCGGCCATGTTTTTTTCCAGATCAAAATTATTTTAACACCTTTTGAAGACTTTTAACTGGGAAACATTTTGGTGAAAACTATATTCAAAACGGACAAGTCATTCTGGAGAAGAAGATTTTTCTAGATCTTGTGTACGGTTGCCATGGCAGCAAGACCGATGGCCCCACCCACTATCTTTGAACAACTTTTGAAGCACCCACTCACAGTATGTATCTGACCAAGTTTGGTTACAATTGGGCACTCGGTTTCAGAGAAGAAGTCGTTTGAAATTGTTGACGGACAGACAGACGGACAGTATAACAACAATGAGAATGAAGTACGGGGCGACGTTTTACGGTCGGCACACAAGCACTTAACACCTGCTGTTGTGAAGATTATAAATTCTGAAGGGTGGTGATCCCCCGAAAACAAAAATTGGAACACAAAAAGAGAAAATTGCAGACTCGGTTTTATTGAGTCTGTTCATGAGCAGTAATTGAAAGTGCAACACAGCTCACGCCCCCTAGCACCGGCTTAAGCGGTATTCAATTTTCAGAACAAGAAATACTGAAATTCATGAAGCCATCACCTGTGTTAATGATCAACAATGCTACGTTTTTAAGTGTTCGTAGTATCGAGGTTTTACTGTATTCAAAACTGAATTTAGACCAGCGTTCCTGATATTTTGGGCGTCGAGTTGAAAGTAATCCGTCGAAATTGCGGATTTCTCGGCGTCTCGTCAGGATCCATGCTGGTTGACACTCGGTCAATAGTTTCTCAAAAGCTTTGAAACAATCTGAAATAATCAAACTTTCATCGCATTCAAAACTGAACAGACATAATTTTCACAACGGAATAAGGGCTTTAACCCCCCCCCCCCCCGTAAACCGGTTTAACCCCCAGTGACTTTTGTCACGACCGTTCCAAGGCGGTACTTCCATCTTCCCCCTATTGTATGTTTGTTTTGTCTTTGTGCGTCTCTTGATGTTTTTTTTATAGTTATGTACATTTGCTGTTCCCTTGTGTTGCTGTTCGGGCGACTGTTCTGTATTTGGTGTTTCCTGCATGACTCATTTTTGTACTTTTAACAAATTAATCTATTTTTTCAGCTCCACTAGGTGCAGATAAAATGTCGAGAATCGTCAATGATATAAGCCAGCGCAATACCAGAAGAAAGCCGGACAGTGCAGTAGGGGACATGATGCCAGAAACACGAAAACTGTTGCATACATTTTATAAACCATACAATGCCAAACTTGAGGAATTATTAGGCAGAAAGTTTTGGGATTAAAAGCTCCGTAACAGAGGTCCAAATAAGACGCTTAAAGATAAACATTTTCAAGAAGTGTTCATTTATTTTTCCAACAAACCCTATACGGGGACTACTCTTTAGAATTTTCTCGAAGAGACGATTCTAAAGAGTGGTCACAGCTAGTATAGCGTTTGGTAGAGAAATGACGATTTTAGTATTTGTGAACGCCCTTTTATCTGTAGCTCTGTCATAAATTTGAAGATGTTGTTAGGTTATGTTTACAGCAGACCTGTCTTAAGCGGTCATCAAAACGAGGTCTAAATGAGGGTTTTAATTATTCGATGATTATTTTTAAGCATAATATACATTTCTTTTCACGCTGCATAAAAGATATGTCGATAATGTTTACACAATGCCCCTACCGATTAGTATGTATTTATAGTTATATTTTCGTCAAGTATGGTTTCTTCGCAGTGCCGTTTTTGTGTTTTCTCTGTGTCCTAAAACCTCGCTTGCCAGAACACAGGATAAACGTCTCAGGACCCTCCTAACTAAAGGACCTAAATATAGATTACCTTCCCTTATTGATTTTGACGCTTGTCGAACTCATATTGCGGAAGCTATTCAAGAATTCTGCATCAAATGGTGTCGACGAGAACATGCTGATGTTAATGCCCTTTCGGATTGGAAGAAATGTATTTTCGATATCATTGATACACGAATAACTTTTTACAAATCAAATAACCATCTTTTACCACCTCGACCTAGAGTTACATTTCGCTACTTGAAGAAAAACATTTCTAATTTTCATTCAGATTATGTTATTGTTCCTGCTGACAAGGCATCAAACAATGTAATCATTATTTGAAGATTGTATTATGTTGATGTTTTAAAGAAGGAGCTAACTGATTCAAAAACTTATATAACAGTTCAAACACTTGAAAAAGATATAGTCTCGGAACATGTAAAAATTTGCAATGATTTTAAGTCTGGTCCTAACATAAAACAACATAAACTTTCTACTTTGTACTGGATTCCGAAACTACATAAAAACCCTTATAAGTCGCGTTTTATTGCCAACTCTAGCTGTTGTACCACTACTAAATTATCTATACTTTTGACGTCCTGTCTTACTACGATCAAAGAACATGTTAAACGTTACTGTGATAAAATATATGAAAATTCTGGTATTAATGTTTTTTGGTCCATAAAAAATTCAAATGATGTTTTAACAAAACTTGAAAATGAACAGTATAACATTTCTTTACTGAGCTCTTATGATTTCTCTACACTCTATACTACTCTACCTCACCATCTTATAAAGGATAGACTTATTAAATTAATAGAAAAAACCTTTGCCAGAGAAAACAAAATGTTCATTGCTTGTAATGTTCAACGTTCATTCTTTTCGAATTCAGAAGTTGAACATTACACAATGTGGACTTGCCTTGATGTTTGTAGATCTCTTACCTTTCTTTTAGATAATATATTTGTGTGTTATGGAGATACCATATATCGTCAAGTTGTTGGTATACCCATTGGTACAAATTGTGCCCCTCTTGTTGCAGATTTGTTTTTGTATTGCTACGAGAGGGATTTTATGCTTAGCTTAAAACCTGATACACAGACCGATATTGTTAATGCTTTTAATAAAACTTCAAGGTATTTAGACGGTATTTTGAATTTAGATAATCCTTATTTTGATACTATGGTTTCTTCAATCTACCCAAAAGAACTGTCTTTAAACAAAGCTAATCAATCTGACATTAATGCTTCATTTTTAGATTTGAATCTTTCAATTACAAATGATAAAGTTTCGTCCAAAGTATACGATAAAAGAGAAGATTTTAATTTTAAAATTGTTAATTATCCTTTTCTAGATGGGGATGTGCCACGTTCTACATCTTATGGTGTTTATATTTCTCAACTTATTAGGTTTGCCCGAGCCTGTTCTTTGCTTGAAGATTTTAACAGACGTAATTTAGTTATAACTGATAAACTTCTTAAGCAAAGTTACAGATATCACAAACTTCGGAAAACCTTTTCTAAATTTTATTATCGAAATTTACCTCTCATTAGTAAATATAATTGCAATCTACGGACGTTACTGCGACAAGGCATTTCTCAACCAGAATTTTATGGGGATGTTATCTACAAACTTAGGAAAATTCGGGGTCATATCCATTTTCATGATTTGTTTATAAAACGCATTAAAACATTTAAAAAGAAAGGTTATGATCCTATTATATTGCAACACACTGCATGTTTGGTTATCGACCCTTTTACAGTCGGTAGCTACGCTTCCCTCTTTGCTTGCGCGATGACAGGCCGAGGGTAGTACTCTATGATGGTATACTCTTAAACTTGGATACAGGAGGAGCTTACCAGACTCATGTATTATTTTTTCCCTGTCGTGCCCTTAACGGCTTACCTGCAGTTGCTCTGACTTCAGCAAAGTCATTGAGTACATATTTGACGGATTGTCACAGTTATTATGCTATGTTTTACATGTTGTCCTGTGTTCACCGTCGTCTATGTTGTAGGTAAGTCCAGTGGGGATACCTTTATTTACAATATTTGTAAAGCTAGGGTGACTTTGAGAGAAGTGCGAGGTTAGGACGTCCGTAAACCGGTTTAAACCCCCAGTGGTGTTTTTGCTGCTGACCGTGCCAAGGCGGTACTCTCTTTGTCACCCTTCCTTTTGTTTGCCTTGCGTCTTTGTGCTTGTGGTTTGTTCATGTTGTGGAACGTTTGTCCCTGGTTCTTGTGTCTCTTTTGGTGTTTACTGTGTTCATTTCGTGTGTGTGTGTGCGTGCGTTTGGGTGTGTGGTTGTGTGTGTGTGTGTCATGCTGTCTATCGGTGTTTTGGTGGTGGTTGCGGCTTGCATGTGGCTTTGCCTGCTTGACTTTACTACTTTTCCATCCACACAAATCTCGCTAATCGGAACACTCAGATCTCACTAATCGAAAAACTCAAGCCTGGCTAATCTAAACAATAAAATCTCACTAATCTGAATACTTGAATGAGTATGATAATCAGTATTTAACATATTACTCCATAGCGAAGCATTTTGACGCATTTACAAACGTCTGAACAGCGTCTGCTCTGTTTGCTTCTGAAAATATAATAGATCTAACTCCACAGTTTCTAACAAACAATAAACTTAACATATGTCATTGTAAAACCCAGCTAATAAATATTCATAAAAGCATTATTTCTTATGACTGTTTAACAGGAAAACTCCGTTCGCCTTTTGACACCTTTGAAAACAAAGATGGTCTTGTAGGAGCCGTCTGATCATTGTCTGCACATTGTTTAGGATGAAAAGATTCATAAAAGTCAAAGATGTTTTATATTCATTATTCCACAGTCCTATGTATGTCCCTACCAATTGCCATGTCTCTATTTCTCGTTTAACATCGTTTCTGTAAGGGACGTTTTTGGTTAAACCTCCCTAATCTGAACAAATAAGTATTATTGGCGGTATTTAAGACAGGTGGCACCTTAATGAATGGTGGGATTCTGAAAATAGGAGATCCATCGAAAGCCAACAATATTCACGTGCAACAAAGTGCAAAAATATTCACGCTCCAAGCACCGCCTTAAGACGGTATTCAATTTTCATAACTAAAATCACTGAAACTGGCGATTCCGAAGGACCAGTAAATATACCAACATTCAGACATTTTACACCTCCACACGGGCACTTAACACCTGATTTTATGAAGTACATGCACTCTGAAAGTAGGAGATCCTTCGAAAGCAAACTCAGCAATGCGGTATTCATAGCTGAAAGCACTGAAACTTGTGATCCCGAAGGACTAGAATATAACACCACCAAGAATGTAGTACGGTGCGACCTTTTATCGCCACCACACGAGCACTTAACACCTCTATTTGTGACCTACACAAATTCTGAAAGAAGGAGCTCCTGTTATATTTTCGTCAAGTATGGTTTCTTAACAGTAATATTGTGGTGTTTTATCTATGTCCTTAAACCCCCCTTGTCCGAACACATAAATCTCGTTAATCAGAACACACAAATTATTATTATTATACCACGTTTATATAGCACTCTTTTCACACCGGATATGTGCGTTCAAAAGCGCTTCACATGGATGAAATCACTAACTGGAATAAGCCACATGATTATCTATCCAGGCAATGAAAGATATGCAATTGATATACAATATATATGAAATCACTAGCCGGAAGAAACCACGATTGTCTATAGGTCAATGAAATATATGCAAATACACATACAATAGATATAAAATCACAATCAGGAAGGAACCGCATAAATCACGCTAATCAGAACACACAAATCCCGCTAATCAGAACACATAAACGTCGCTAATCAGAACACACAAATCTCGCTAATCAGAATACACAAATCTCGCTAATCAGAACACACAAATCCCGCTAATCGGAACACTCAAATCTCGGAACACTCATATCTTTGTAATCGAAACACTCAAATCTTACTAATCGGAACACTTAAACCTCGCTAATCGGAACACATAAACCTCGCTAATAGGAACAATTAAACCTCTCTAATCGAAACACTCAAGCCTCGCTAATCTAAACAATGAAACCACACTAATCTGACCACTCAAATAAGTGATAATCGGTATTGAACACATTACTCCATAGACACATTTTGGCGCATTCAGAATGAAGTACGGTGCGACATTTTACGACCGTCACATGGGCACTTAAAGAGGAAGTCCCTACAATGATCAGATATTTTCAATAATATCCTAAAACTTGGTATTTGTTATGCTCTATCATTATTATGAAGGTTCCCAATTTGAACTTATATCGAAAAATGCCCCTGTGATACAAATAAACCGATCTCATCAATACTTATAATTTTTGTTCTACAACACAATATTATCGGCCTTTTCCGTTAAATTCTTCCGCGTTTTGCCGATGGTCACCCGATCCATCCATTGTTTACGTAATAGCTTTCTCGGTAGTGGTCGGAGAATCGCGAATATGGCGAACAGTTACGAAACTAAAACCCAACCCGAATAAAACTGAAACATCGGGGAGTAAAACGGGGATCGGCGATATCAAACACATTGATATTTTGTCATTATAAACGGTAATTGGACTGGTTTTTTTGCGATATACTACTTTTCAGCATATAAACAAATGAGTTTTGTATATTTTAAGTGTTTATGAAACGCGTCAAATGTAGGGACATCCCCTTTAACACTTGCTCTTTAGGAGTATATACATTCTGAAAGTAGAAGCTCCTTCGAAAGCAAAAGCAGCAATGCGAAAAGTAAAAATTGAAGAATCGGTATTCATTGCTGAACGCACTGAAACTTGTGATCACGAAGGACCAGAAAATATAACAACACCGAGAATGAAGTATAGTGCGACCTTTTACCGCCACCACACGAGCACTTAACACCTGTATTTGTGACATACATCAATTCTGAAAGAAGGAGATCCTTCGAAAGCAAAAACAACAATGCCAAAAGAGAAACTTGCAGACTGGGTTTTAGGAATCTGTGCATGAGCAGTGATTAAAAGTGCAACACTACTCAGTCTCCTAGCACCGGTTAAATCAGTATTCAATTTTCATAACTAAAATCAACGCAACTGATGATTCCGAATGATCAGAGAATATAACAACGCTAAGAATGAAGTACTCCTCTCGCAGTTACCACATGATGTTTACACTGAATGAAGCAGTCTTCTGCTTAAAAGATTCTTAGTTGTTCGTTGCCATAACTTCATTTTAGCGAGGTTTCACTGTATCCACATTATACAGTAAACATGGGTCCATGCTTATAAAGCTTTTTAGTTTAGTCTGAGTTCGTTCTCAAGCTTTTGATTGGTCAGATTTGAGTTATCAAGCTTTTGATTGGTTAGATTTGAGCCAATTAAACACTTGAGAACGAAATCAGACTCAACTAAAAGTTTTATAAGCATGGACCCTGGTTTAGATAGATAGATAGATAGATTTATTTCGACAAACAGAAAACATAATATGGTTCACAAACATGTATCACATCATAATAAATAATAACTAGAGATTTTTGTCACAAAAACGGATGTCTCCCCTCTAACAAAAACAATATGTAAAGGGAAATCACTAAAAATGTTATGGTCTTGATGAATGATACTTCCCCTCATTATGCGTTTTCCACACTACATTTTTCAAGAAGAAAACAGCTAATAACTCCAAAAATACTGATACCAGATTTATGGCCCTTGTGCATGACACTTACTTTCATCATGCTCTTTCCAAAAATAAAATGTCATTCCAATAGCATCAGTCGAACAGGAGTTATTGATCGGCCAAAAAATGTAAAGGGCAATAACTCCAAAAGTATTGAAGCCAGAATTATGGCCCTTGTTCATGACACTTTCTCTCATCATGCTCTTTCCATGTATGAAGTTTCAATACGATGGCAAGAGCCATGTAGGAGTTATCGTCCGGACAAGAAAGAATTAAACAAATGTACAAGGGGCAATAACTCTAAATTTATTGAAGCTCGAGTTAAGGATCTTATGCATGACACTTTCTCGTATCATGATCGTTCCATGTATGAAGTTTCACTCCAATGGCATGTGTCACATAAGAGTAATCATCCGGACAAAAAATTGTGATTTTTTTACAAAGGGCAATAACTCCAATATTAGTGAATATTAGTGAGTTATGGACCTTGTGCATGACACTTCCTCTCGTTATGATCTTTCCATATATGAAGTTTCAATCAACTGGCATCAGGCATATTGAAGTTATTGTCCGGACAAAAAATTATGATATTTTTTATAAAGGGCAATAACTCCAATATTAGTGAAGCCAGAGTTATGGACCTTGTGCATGACACTTCCTCTCGTCATGATCGTTCCATATATGAAGTTTCAATCCAATGGCATGAGCCATATAGGAGTTATCGTCCAGACAAAAAAGTGTGATTTTTTTACAAAGGGCAATAACTCCAATATTAGTGAAGCCAGAGTTATGGACCTTGTGCATAACACTTCCTCTCATTATGCTCTTTCCATATATGAAGTTTCAATCAACTGGCATCAGGCATATTGAAGTTATCGTCCGGACAAAAAGTGTGACGGACAGACGGATGGACGTACGGACGGACGGACGGACAGACAGACAGACAGACAACTCTCACGAAAACAATATGTCTCCCCAATATAAATATGGGGGGAGACATAATTCGTAAAATGATGCATAGTGAAAAACCATGGCATGCTTTCTATAGCAAGGATAACACAATAAAGAGCATGCTCTTATTTCCATTGTGGTCCTTAGTCTGTCTTTTTGCATCGATAACAATGTAGAGACAGACCAGTCGACGAGTCGTCAGGTCAGGATGTACACTTTGTGTTTCCCATATGGGTCAATGCTTATAAAACTTTTAGTTGAGTCTGAGTTCGTTCTCAAGTTTGTATTTGATTGGTCAGATTTGAGCTTTTGGCTCAAATCTGACCATTCAAAAGCTTGAGAACTCAAATCTGATCAATTAAAAGGTTGAGAACGAACTCAGACTCAACTAAAAAGCTTTATAAGCATGGACCCAGGATATGATCTCCATATTTCCATACAGCGTAAAACTTAAACAGATACAGTAAAGTTTCGATAATTCGAACACTGAAATCGTTCTTTAAGACAGATGGCATCTTAATGCATGGTGAATCAGGACTTTCACCTTGCATGAAGCAGGCATCTGCCTAAACATATCTACATTCTTCTTTTCTACTATTTCGAATTATCGAGATTCTAGATGTGGTGTCTGATCTAGATTCACACTATCAGCAACGCAATAAGATATATTTTAACCCTTTCCATGTTATATGAAAAAGTAGTAAAGTCGAGCAGGCACAGCCACATACAAGACGGAACCACTACCAAAACATCAATAGATAGCATGTCACACACACACAAACACATACACACAACTACACACCCAAACACGCACATACACGAGATGAACACAGAAAACATTAACAAACACACAAGTACTAGAGACAAACATGAACAAAAGCACAAGTACAAAGACACAAGCCAAACAAATGTACGAGTGACAGAGTACCGCCTTGGCACGGTCAGTAGAAAAATCAACACTAAGGGTTTAAACTGGTCTAACCTTACACTTATCTCAAAGTCGCCCTAGCTTAACAAATAGTGTATATAAAGATATCCCAGCTGGACTTACCCACAACATGGAAGACGGTAAACACATATGTAAAACATAGTATAACAACTGTGAAAATCCGTCAAATATGTACTTCATAACTGTGCTGAAGTGACCACCTGCAGGGAAGCCGTTAAGGGCACGATAGGGAAATAGTAATACACGAGTCAGGTAAGCTCACCCGTTCCTGGGTTTAAGAGTATACCATCATAGAGTACTACCTTCGGTCCGTCATCGCGCAAGCAAAGAGGGAAGCGTAGCTACCGACTGTAAAAGGGTCAAAAAACATTAATACCAGAATTTTCATATATTTTATCACAGTAACGTTTAACATGTTCTTTGATCGTAATAAAAGTCAAACAGGGAAAGCCACACACAAAACACCCCCATCACCAAACCACCGACAGAAAGCAATTTATACAGCAATTTATACACATTTACAAACACACATACAGGAGAAAGCCACATACAAGACGCACCCACCACCAACACATCGACGTGACTTTTCCATGATAAACTCGGAAATTATACATTTCCTCTTTTTCTGTATCGATTTATTACTGTCCTGCTCTTCTAAATTAAACAATTAAACAGAACCTCTTGTTGTATTAATATTTATATATCCTCATGTATTCATGTAATGTGAACTGAGAAAATAAAGCGAATTCGAAAGTTGATAGACAGCGTATCACACACACACACACGCGCGCGCACACATCCAAACACACGCACACACACGAGAAGAACACAGAAAACGCGAACAGACACAAAACAAACAAAAGTCAGGGTGTCAAAGAGAGTGCCGCCTTGGCACGGTCAGTAGCAAAATCACCACTGGGGGTTTAAACCAATTTACGGGTGTCCTAACCTCACACTTATCTCAAAGTCGCCCTAGCTAAACAAACTGTATAAGACAGGACGTCAACAGTTTAGATATTTTAGTAGCAGTACAACAACTAGAGTTGACAATAAAACTCACCTTATAAGGGTTTATGGGAATCCAGTACAAAGTAGGAAGTTTATGTTGTTTTATGTTAGGACCAGACTTAAAATTATTGCATATTTTTACATGTTTCGAGACTATATCTTTTTCAGGTGTTTGAACTGTAATATAAGTTTGTGAACCAGTTAGTTCCTTCTTTAAAACATCAACAAAGTACAATCTTCAAATAATGATTACACTATTTGATGCCTTGTCAGCAGGAGCAAGAGCATAATTTGAATGACAATTAGAAATGTTTTTCTTCAAATAGCGAAAAGTAACTCTACGTCGAGGTGGTAAAAGCTGGTAATTTGATTTGTAAAAAGCAATACGCGCATCAATAATATCAAAAATACATTTTTCCAATCCGAAAGGGCATTTACATCAGCATGTTCTCGTCGACACCATTTGATGCAGAATTCTTGAATAGCTTCCGCAAGCGTCAAAATCAATAAGGGAATGTAATCTATATTTAGGTCCTTTAGCAAGGAGGGTCCTGAGACGTTTATCTTTATATGTTTATTTCAATTTTCAATACCTATTGAATATTCATGAACAAAAAAGTTATAATGAAATATGCAAGGTGGAACACTGCTGCCATTTTGGACAATAAAGTAACAGGTCTAAGAAATTCCATTAGCAAACAGAGCAGACCCTGATCAGACGGCTTCTATAGGAGTCGTCTGATCCGGGTCTTCTCCGTTTGCAAATGCGTGAAAATGCGTTTATATGAGGGAAAGGGTTAAGACAGGTTCTACTGTATACTGAGCTATACTTATTACACCTTTATCCCTGAAATTCCCTATCTATAACAATTGTCTTGCAGACTGGACCCTAATGAGACACATATTTCATCTGGAAGAAACTAGTCCCACTCAATAACCCTTTCCTCCATATACGCCTTTCTATTGAATATTGAAACCATTGTGATAAATAGAGCATTAATTTTGCTCATATATGAGGAAATGCTCTATTTATCACAATGGTTTCAAACTACAAAATTCTAAATTTTTCCTTTTCTCTAGTTAATGCTCCTTTTCGGTAGATTTTTAGGCTATTTTTTTACACCCAACCTCTTTGAATGTATCTACCGAAAAGGAGCATTAACTAGAGGAAAGGAAATAATTAGAATTTTGTAGTTTGAAACCATTGTGATAAATAGAGCATTTGCTCCTATAGGAGCAAATGCTCTATTTATCACAATGGTTTCATAAAGTGACTTCTATAGATGCGCAAATTGCGTCACTAGGGGATAATGTGTTAAAATAGCAATGAGCACTTTGGTTTTGAAGAAACTGTAGAATCAGATATTTATAATTCCATAATCAAACGGAGCATACCCTGATCAGATGACTCCCTACAGGAGCTGTCTGATCTAGGTATACTCTTTTTGCAAAGGCGTAGAAAGGTGTATTTATGGAGTAAAGGGGTAACTCTTCCCCTATTCTATATTTAATCCAAATTTCAATACCTACTGAAAATTCATGGGAAAATGGTTGAAAATTGTAGCCATTTTAGAAAGTAAACAGATTTATTAAATTCCACTAGCAAACAGAGTAGACCCTGATCAGACGGTTACTATAGGAGCCATCTGATCTGGGTCTACTCTGTTTGCAAATGCGTGAAAACACGTTTGTAGGAGGGAAAGGGTTCAGGCTACTGCTGATTGGTCAACATCATGTTCTAGGATAAAATGATTTACCTGTATAAATATATGATACTACACTTCACCCTTTACTCCATAAATAAACCTTTTTACACCTTTGCAAACAGAGTAGACCCTGATCAGACGGCTCCTATAGGAGCCGTCTGATCAGGGGCTGCTCTGTTTGCTTATGATATAATATAGATATGATTCAGCAGTTTCTGCCATGGCCAAAATTTCCTGTGTCCATTTGCTATAATAAAAAATTCATCTAATTAATAAATCATTATTCCTTACATTAATATTCATGGAGGAAAGGGTTGCAATCAACTCACTTCCAGACATAGTTTTGATAATAACAATTCATATGCCTGTCATTGCACTACAAATCATCTGATTAAATAGACATGAAAATCTGATTTTGTAGGTTCAAAGATTTCACACAGTCTTGAAATCAAATTAAACTTACAAAAATGTACACTAAGTTCAAGCTAAAGGAACAGTTTTTAACAGATGCGGTTTAATTTTACAACAGTATGTCTAAAATGTCATTTTATTCATATAAAAATTATAAACCTTGCAAAGCTAAGTAGAACCTATCTTAAGCGACAAATCAAAATAGGGCTAATTATGGGTCTGTAAGGCAAGTGGTACCTTAATGCATGTCAAAAGTAATGCAGAAAGCTCCTAAGCAACCACATGCATTACTTTTGCCCTGCATTTTTAACCCTTTCCTCCATAAATATGCCTTTCTACGCTTCTGCAAAAGTCACTTTTTAAAACCATTGTGATAAATAGAGCATTTGCTCCATAGTAGCAAATGTTCTTTTTACCACAATGGTTTCAATGCTAAACAGTTCTAAACAGTTTCTTTTCTCTAGTAAATGCTCCTTTTTGCTAAAAATTTGGTAGATTTATACAAAGAGGTTGGGTCTAAAATATAGCCTTTGGAGGAATGGTTTAAGCAACCACCTGCTTTTTAAGACTAAGTTCAATACATGCATGTTCATTTAAGACTGAAGTAACAAATAGTAAAACCTGTACTGATTAGTTATGGGCATCTGATAAACAGCTGGTTGCTAAGTGCAGAGAAAAAACACCACCTTTGTTCTGTATTTATCTTAAGAACCAAGACTTAAAAAAATTAATGGTCCCTTAAGACAGATTTTATTGTAGATCTCAGGAAAGTGTTCACTCGGCATAGATGAATCTGCTGTGGATTTTCAACAAGAGCCATATCTAAGCCCAATAGTTAAATTAAAAAGTCATTGTTTTATAGTAGCACCATTTAGCATTATGCACAAATCACATAGATACTCCTTTCCTGAGATAGTGAATAAAACAACAGACTTTTTATCAACCGTGGAATGTCTCAAATCGCAGACACAGACAAATACAGAGACTACATTTGGTAAGACAGGAGAAACTCCTTAGGTATCCTATTTCACCATTTACTCCATAAATACGCATTTCTACGCATTTGCAAACAGAGCAGACCCAGATCAGATGGAGCCATCTGATAAGGGTCTGTTCTGTTTGCTTATCACATAATATAGATATGATTCTACAGTTTCTGCCATGACTAAAAATTATAACAATTAAGCTGATTAATATCCATGGAGCCATTATTGCTTTTATGAATATTTATGGAGTAAAGGGTTGAAAACAATTATAGAATAATGATGATATGACTTATGCCAACTACTGCATAATTAGTGGTAATCAATAAAAACATATATAATTATATACAATAAAATGAAAAATAGAACTATCACTAAAAGGTGGTTAATACCCCACTAGCACATTGGACACATTGATGGGGTTATAGAAATAAAGCTCAAGACCGTTAATTTTTCGTTTGTTAAATTAAGAACAGAGAGATCATTCATTCATGCACAATGCGTCAACTCAAACCTTTATCGCAGGTGCAGAAATTCAGATGGTGTTCAACAATGCTGCAAAAGTTAAAAAAGTTCGGTTGAGGTAAATAGAGAAAAGCTCCGAAAAAAATTTCATTTATTAAAACAAGCCAGATTTTAGAAAAATAACAAAGGGCAATAACTCCAAAAATACTGAAAACAGAGTTACAAACTTTGTGTACTGCACTCGTGGTCAATGTGATCTATCTGTATATGAAGTTTGAAGCCAATAGCATTTATACTTTGAAAGTTATGATCCCTACAAGCTGGGCAGACCGACAAAGTCAATAGCTTTTATATACGTTTATAATTATGATCCGGACAAACCAGATTTTGATATATATAACAAAGGGAAATAACTCCAAAAGTACTGAGGACAGAGTTATGGACCTTGAGCACTGTACTTGTGGTCAATGTGTTCTATCTGTATATGAAGTTTGAGGTCAATAGCTTTTATACTTTGAAAGTTATGATCCGGACAACCCAGATTTTGATAAAAATAACAAAGGGCAATAACTCCAATATTACTGAAGACAGAGTTACCAACCTTGTGCACTGCACTTGCGGTCATGGTTATCTATCTGTATATGAAGTTTGAAGTCAATAGCTTTCATACTTTGCAAGTTATGATCCCGGCAAGCGGGACGGACCGACGAACAGATGAATGGACGACCAGACGGACGGACATGGTGACTCCTGTATAGCCCCCACCCCAAAACTTCGTTTGTGGGGGTGTCACAATCATATTAAATCTATTTTCTTTGATATGCAGATAATATTAATCACAGAGAATAGTTCTAGCCACTCCTATATAAAATGTTTAAACAATTAGCACTTTCAACATATTGCAATTTGAAACAAGAGCCGCGTGTGACACCAACGCTCGTCTGATTTGGTGCTTGTACAGCTAAATTAAAAAAAAAAAGTGAGGAGTTATGGTAGGGGCCTTCCCCTAAATGAGATCTACCAACCTATAAAGTTTCATGTTGATACCTCTTATACTTTTCGAGTATTGAGCTACATTGAAGTTTTTGCAGGCCGACAACAATGACGCCTACCACCCAGTGATCACAATAGCTCGACTTTCCTTCATAACAGACGAGCTAAAACACAAACTTCTTAACCTCATTCAGCCGTAAAACTATTTCTTTGTTTTCTTATCAATCAAAGATCAGACCATTAGGGGTCAGTGTGCCTTTTACTAAAGATTGTATGATTAAAAATATTTAAACCCTTACAACGCCAACTTTTCGAATAGACTATTCCAAAATTCAAACAGGTCAAGCTCATGGTGAATAATTAGGGATCTTTCCAAAGAGATGTGTAACATGACAAACAGTGCAGACCCTGATGAAAGGGTTCATTTGGGGGCCCTCTCATCTGGGTC
Source organism: Azorinus chamasolen (assembly GCA_963576725.1). Taxonomy (NCBI): domain Eukaryota; kingdom Metazoa; phylum Mollusca; class Bivalvia; order Cardiida; family Solecurtidae; genus Azorinus; species Azorinus chamasolen. The sequence continues at coordinate 55,902,890 of OY755252.1, forward strand.
TACACTGTTTGCAAAGGACATAAGTGACATGGTTAAGTCCTCATTTACGAGTACAACAACAATCTCACCTACTCAGGTTGCTGAAATTATCGCCCATTCTTGTATACAGTAGTTAAGGTTAATTTTGTACCACTGAAATTATCATAAGTTCTAACATATGATGGTCGCAACACTCAGAAATAATTACAATCGGATCCAATCGAAAATAACTCCTTATTTTATGAGGTAACAAAACACTATGTTAATATCTGGTTAACAAAAGTCACAATAGCAGACACTGCATGTGTAAGTTCTTTCATCGTTCAAGTCTATTCTGTTTATTCTTAGCATATCCATTCAGAGCAACAGATAAACGCACATTCTCAAATACTAAAATCATCATTTCTCCACCAAACCCTATGCAGGGGCCACTGTTTAGAATCGTCTCTTTGAGACGATTCTAATGAGTAGCAGCAGCATAAAATTTGGTGGAGAAATAAAGAAGTTATTCTTGAAAATGTTTTAATGTACGCATCTTATCTGGAGCTCTGTCCAATATTATATCACAGTTCTCCTGTTGTCCTCAACATGCCACTGGGATTCCTGTCTCACAGTTACAGGCGTGCATTGGGGATATCTGTTCTCAGCTCACCTTTCATCAACGGTCTCAGCGTTGTATAGTAGGAGTCAATCACCTGGAGAAAGGGACAAGAATTAGCCTTCAACAAACTGAGCAAATAAAGGGTTAATCTAATTAGCGACGGTATATGAGGTTTTTAACGGTCGCAAATTATTTTAATGGTGACGCAAATTTCAAATTACAGTAGGATTAACACTATTCTAAAGCAATCTTAACACGAACTAGAAAATTGTGTCTGTAAGACACAGTGATGCCCCCATGTAGGTGCTTGCCTAGCTGCACGTAAAACTTCCAAGTCATTTGACCTTGACCTTGGGCTTGTGAACAGCATGGGCTGGGTGTGCAATGAAAGTATGGATGGTGTTTAATGTGTATATGCAATTCCATGGCAATAGCTACAGTGGTTAGGGAGATATAAGACAATGAACAAGAGGGTCATGATGGCCCTTAATCGCTCACCTGGTTATAACAGATTTATGTATACAATGAATTCATGTAACCTGGGGCGGGGCCATTTTTTTGCCAGGGAGGACTATTAGATAATGCAACATACAAACTATCAAAGGTCTATGCCTTACAATTTCAGAGAAGACTTTTAAAGACTTTTAAGAGAAGAACATTTTTTTAGACTTTCCTATGAAAAACTGATATGCCCCGGGGCGGGACCATTTTCAACCCAGGGGGCATATTTTGAACAATCGTGGTAGTAAACTATTAGATAACGCTACATACCAAATATTAAAGGTCTCGGCCTTACAGTTTTGGAGAAGAAGATTCTTAAAGATTTTCATATGAAAAACTGATAAGCCCCAGGGCGGGGCCATTTTTGGCCCAGGGGTAATAATTTGACCAATCTTGGTAGAAAACCATTATATGATGCTACATACCAGATATCAAGGGTCTAGACCTTACAGTTTTGGAGAAGAAGATTTTTAAAGATTTTCCAATGAAAAACTGATAAGCCCCAGGGCGGGGCCATTGTTGGTCCGGGGGTCATAATTTGATTAATCTTGGTAGAGGACCATTAGGTAATGCTACATACCAAATATCAAAGGTCTATGCCTTACAGTTTCAGAGAAGAAGATTTTTAAAGAGTTTCCTATGAAAAACTGATAAGCCCCAGGGCGGGGCCATTTTTGTCCTGGGGGTCATAATTTGAACAATCTTAGTAGAGAACCATTAGATCATGCTACATACCAAATACCAAAGGTCTATGCCTTACAGTTTCTGAGAGAAGATTTTTAAAGATTTTCCTATGAAAAACTGATAAGCCCCGGGGCGGGGCCATTTTTGGCCCAGGGGTCATAATTTGAACAATCTTAGTAGAGGACCATTACATCATGCTACATACCAAATATCAAAGGTCTATGCCTTGCAGTTTTAGAGAAGAAGATGTTTTAAAGATGTTCCTATGAAAAACTGATAAGCCCCGGGGCGGAGCCATTTTTGGTCGGGGAGACATAATTTGAACAATCTTTGTAGAGGACCATTACATCATGCTACATACCAAATATTAAAGCTCTTAGCTTTGTGGTTCCTGAGAAGAAGATGTTTAAGTAAATTGTTGACGCCCGCACGTACGCACGACGCACATACGCACGACACAAGACGACGGACGACGGACACAGGATCATCCCAAAAGCTCACATTGGCACTTTGTGCCAGGTGAGCTAAAAAACTGACAAAAAACTGCACGTAAATGTGACAACCAAATGCACATAAAATTTCCAAGTCCTTTGACCTCGACCTTGGGCTTGCGGGCAGCATGTGTGGGGTGCCAAATGATAGCACAGATGGTAATTGATGTGTATGTGAAGTTTCATGTGTATAAGTGTAGAAATTACTGACTTATAACACTTGAAAAACTGTGACAACCAACTGCACCTAAAAGCGTGACACACAGGCAGACAGACAGACAGACGGACGGACATGTGCAAAACATAATGCCCCTGACTATCGTCAACGGGGGCATAAAAATGTCAAATTGTTGAAGCCGATTCATATTTATCCCATGCGTGCTGGTGATTAAATGAGTGATGAGGCGAGAGAAATAGTTCACCAGTTTCTCTCAGATTTCTTAGAATAACTGGTATTTTTCACCATGGTTTGTACGAAGTCAAAACACCGGATAAATTGTAAGTTTACTATTTCATTAGTCATGAATAACTAGAACTGTAAGCCACAGGCTAACGAATACCCCCCCCCCCCCCTTGGCTGTTTGTCAGAACACCTATCATCAATCTGAACATATGTACGTACAGAAACATGAAGAGATTTATAAAACCAAATTTATGTAATAAAAATGACAAGATGTTCAGCAATAAAGAAAAATGTAATATTCAATCCAAGATCAATCACAAACATAAATAAAGCAACTTTTACCAAATATTGTCAAGTCTAAAAAGGGAGATAAGTCTGTTGTTAAAATTCAAAGAAGTGCTATGGCTGCTGCCAGACAATGTCATCCAATAAGTTCAAGCGGCTTTGTTTATTTTTGTGAAGTGTCAACTCCAAAGTTCTAAACAAATAGGTACCTTTTCAGAAAAACCTTAAGTTCAAGGACCATAACTCTGGCAAAAATTATTCAACCAGACCGATATTCAAACTTAAGCTGCAACTCATCTAGATTTAGATTTATGTCAAATATAAAGTTAATATCTCCAAGCACTTCCAAAGAAAGACCGGAAAATTGAAAGTTTGATAAAAAAAATTAAGTTCAAGGGCCATAACTCTGGCAAAAATTATTCAACCAGACTGAGATTGGGAATGAAGCTGTAAATCATCTAGATTTAGCTTTATGCCAAAAATGAAGTTAAAATCTCAAACCACTTCCAAAAAAGTCTGGAAAATTCAAAATTTGAAGAAAAAATGAAGTTCAAGGGCAATAACTCTAGAAATAATTATTCAACCGGACTGAGATTGAAACATAAGCTGTAACTTATCTAAATTTAGCTTTGTATTAAATATAGAGTTGATATCTCCAGTCACTTCCATTAAAAGTCCAGAAAACCGAAAAACATTGGTTGAGGACTAAAAGGGGGAGCTAACTCCGGAAGTAATCGTCCAATCACAATGGAAATATGCGGTGCACAGGTTTATATAGTCATATGGCTATAAATGAAGTTTCAACAAAATTGAAGCAAAACTGTAGAAGAAGAAGGCCGGACAAAATTGTGTCCACGGACGGACGGACGGACAGACAATGGAAAAGTGATCCCTAAGTGACACTCTGCCTCTCAGCAGGTGACACAAAAATAGCCTATGAGGTAATGGGTTAATCGGGTCCAAGCTGTTCGCAAATGCCAGTCAAGAGGACGCTTAGCATGAGAAGTGTCAAGTCTTTGCATGCTAGCTAGCTGTGGATTTTCCTGCCTATGCAAACAGATCGGATACAGATTAGGCCACATGATCCAGACTATTTGTCACTCAGACTCAACTTTTGCAAACAAAAAAATCAGACAGAAAATTAATAATGATAAAAAAAATGTTGCAGATGGTAATTGAGCAACAGACGACAATTGAGCAGACGACAAAATTACTTAGCATTAGAAGAGTTAAAAAGCTTTGCAAAATGTGCATGATCAATGAATTATCCAGGCCGTCTCTTTGTGTAGACTCCAAATATAGATAGGCTCTGAACTGAATCACTAATCCCATGTCATGCATGGAAATTGTAAATACCTCTATACTGATATTTATCTGTGAAAAATGATGTTATCACACCACAGCATCATAAACCATTGACATTTAATCCTTGGGCCCCTGAAGAAATATTCCGTCTGCTACCTTTGACATTTTCTGAAGTTTTCAAAAATGCATTTTTGCATCTGTTTTGGTAAACTGGTAATTAGATAGATAAGAATTATATTATTTCCCCGGTCAGAATTTGTATTTGAATTTGAAAGACAAAACGAGTTAGCTGTTATCTGCGAACAGTGTAGACACAAACTTGAGAGTTCCTAGAAGAGCCCTCTGATGACACAAATTACACCCTTTCATACAGAATGAACTCTACCTTTAACCCATTACCTCATAGGCTATTTTTAGACCCAATCTCTTTAATTAATCTACCGAAAAGGAGCATTTACTAGAGAAAAGGAAAATGTTAGAATTGTGTAGTATTGAAACCTATGGAGCAAATGCTCTATTTATCACAATGGTTTCAAAAAGTGACTTTTACTGAGGCGTAGAAAGGCGTATTTATTGGGGAAAGGGTTAAACAATGATGGACTATTCCGCCTTGAAAATTCAGAGATAATATCAATAACAGGATCTGACCAAATTCCAAGTTGATTCCAACTGCAGATTTCAGAAGAAGGGCAAGCTTGAAACACAACACTATTTTGGTGACATTTGTTTATAGAACAGCCACAACAATGAAAGATGAAGTCAAACTTTAACCCTTAGGTTGACACCAGCAGTGAAACCTCGATTACCCATGAAAACAGTTTGGCTCCAGATGAGATAATACAGTGTCTTCATCAGGATCCAAACTGTTTGACACTTTGACCATATAAAAATTATTTACACAAAGAAATGAGAGAAATTTCATTTGACCCTTTCCTACATAAATACACGCTTTCTACGCCTCTGTAATATTCACTTCTTGAAACCATTGTGCAAATGCTCTACATGTGTATTTATCACAATGGTTTCCATACTACACAATAATAACATTTTCCTTTTCTCTAGTAAATGCTCCTTTTCGGTAGATTCATTCAAAGAGGTTGGGTCTAAAAATAGCCTATGAGGTAATGAGTTAAAGGTAGAGTGCATTTTGTATGAAAGGGTGTAATTTGTGTCATCAGAGGGCTTTTCTAGGAAATAGAAATAGCCTATGGAGGAAAGGGTTAAGAACTGAAGCAGACGAAGGATTATTTAGTATGCAAAGAGTTTGCAAATAGTTTAGATCCAGATGAGACATCAAACATCTTAGTAAGTCTCCTCAGGATCAGGATCCAAACAAAAGCAAACAGCAACTGGAAAGTTTAATGATTTACAGATCCAAACAAAAGCAAACAGCAACTGGAAAATTTAATGATTTACAGTATTACCTGTATCAACCCATTCTTTCATATAAATGCCTTTTCTACACCTTCGCAAACAGAGTAGTCCCAGATCAGATGGCTCCCTTTGGAGCTGACTGATCAGGAGGGTCTGCTTTGTTTTCTTATGAAATCGTACAGATCTGAGTCTTCAGTTTTTGCCATTGTCAAAAATTCTCTGGTTAACCCTTTCCCTGTTCTATGTTTAGTCCAAATTTTAATACCCATTGAATATTCATGAACAAAACAGTTATAAACAAATATGGAAGGCGGTATATTGTAGCTATTTTAGAAAGTAAAGACACAGATCTATCAAATTCCATAAGCAAACAGAGCAGACTGTGATCAGACGGCTCCTCTAGGAGCCGTCTGATCTGGGTCTACTCTGTTTGCAAATGTGTGAAAACACGTTTATATGAGGGAAAGGGTTAATATGCCATTATACACACAATTATCTAATCATTAATTAGTCAAATATGTCATTATTTCTTACATAAATATTCATCTGGGAAACAGTTAACAACACAGACATTAGACATTTTTGTCAATGGTTGAAGTTTTACTGTACTCAATCTTTTAAAATGACCTGCATCATATCTGTAATATAATTGCACTGTATATCTGCATACCCAGAGGTCCCAGAGGTTATTCAGGAAAAACTTCTTTATCCCATTCCTCCATAAGCTATTTTTAGACCCAACCTCTTTGAATGTATCTACCCAAAAGGAGCATTTACTAGAGAAAAGTAAAACTTTATAATTTTGTAGTTTGAAACCATTGTGATAAATACAGCACTTGCTCCTATAGGAGCAAATGTTCTATTAATCACAATGGTTTCAAGAAGTGATTATTACAGAGGCGTAGAAAGGCGTATTTATGGAGGAAAGGGTTATTTCTCTGCCAAACCCTATGTTATGACCACTCTTTAGAATCATCTCTTTGAGACGATTCTCAAGAGTGGTCACAACATAGGGTTTGGCAGAGAAAGGACAATTTTAGTACACACATTAAAAATTTATTGGTTGCTCTTTACATACTCTAATTACCCTCAATATTCTGACAGACAAACTTAGGAAAATAGTGCAGACCCAGATCCTTCAGGAGCAGTTTCATCAGGGCCTTCACTATTTGTTACTATGTCAGTCTAGTTTAAAGTTATTTCACTATTTGTTACTATGTCAGTCTAGTTTAAAGTTATTTCACTATTTGTTACTATGTCAGTCTAGTTCAAAGTTATCAAAATGCTGCTACCATACTATGCCAGTCTAAAATGTTGCTACCATACTATGTCAGTCTAAAATGTTGCTACCATACTATGTCAGTCTAAAATGCTGCAACTGTGTCAGTCTAAAATGTTGCTACCATACTATGTCAGTCTAAAATGTTGCTACCGTACTATGCCAGTCTAAAATGTTGCTACCATAACAGTCTAAAATGTTGCTACCATACTATGTCAGTCTAAAATGTTGCTACCATACTATGTCAGTCTAAAATGTTGCTACCATAACAGTCTAAAATATTGCTACCATACTATGTCAGTCTAAAATGTTGCAACTGTGTCAGTCTAAAATGTTGCAACTGTGTCAGTATAAAATGTTGCTACCATACTATGTCAGTCTAAAATGTTGCTACCATAACAGTCTAAAATATTGCTACCATACTATGTCAGTCTAAAATGTTGCAACTGTGTCAGTCTAAAATGTTGCAACTGTGTCAGTATAAAATGTTGCTACCATACTATGTCAGTCTAAAATGTTGCTACCATACTATGTCAGTCTAAAATGTTGCAACTGTGTCAGTCTAAAATGTTGCAACTGTGTCAGTTTAATTCAAAGTTATCAAAATGGTGCTACTATGTCAGTCTTAATTCACAAGTTATCAAAACGGTGTAAAACTGAATTATTCAGCTTTACAAACCAATTAACCATTCTCTTGCTGAATTTTAAATACAGTTCTCCTTCTTTACCCATGCCCTGTTGTATAATTACATATATCTCCACTGTGTAAAAAGTATTTCGCTGTGCAATCAATGCTGTGGAGTGCACTGGTTGCACAATCAAGTTGTAAATAGTGCAGACCCTGATGAGACAGCTCCTGCAGGAGCTGTCTCATCTGGGTCTTCACTATTTACAGGTAGGTATATTGATGTCAATAGCAAGCGAATGATTTAAATGGGTGTCTGGGTGTCAGGATTATAACTCACAGACTTCTACAGACTCAAATCTACTTGATTCTCTTTGTCAGTTTTGTCGCAGAACCATGGCTAACGGAGCATTAACCTTCAGTGCTCTACTGGTGACTTTGTGTCAGCACACTACTGGTGACTTTGTGTCAGCACACTACTGGTGACTGTGTGTCAGCACACTACTGGTGACTTTGTGTCAGCACACTACTGGTGACTGTGTGTCAGCACACTACTGGTGACTGTGTGTCAGCACACTACTGGTGACTTTGTGTCAGCACACTACTGGTGACTGTGTGTCAGCACACTACTGGTGACTGTGTGTCAGCACACTACTGGTGACTTTGTGTCAGCACACTACTGGTGACTGTGTGTCAGCACACTACTGGTGACTGTGTGTCAGCACACTACTGGTGACTGTGTGTCAGCACACTACTGGTGACTTTGTGTCAGCACACTACTGGTGACTGTGTGTCAGCACACTACTGGTGACTGTGTGTCAGCACACTACTGGTGACTGTGTGTCAGCACACTACTGGTGACTGTGTGTCAGCACACTACTGGTGACTGTGTGTCAGCACACTACTGGTGACTGTGTGTCAGCACACTACTGGTGACTGTGTGTCAGCACACTACTGGTGACTTTGTGATATTAACCCTTTACTCCATGAATACATCTTTTTACAAACATAGTAGACCCAGATTAGACGATGGCTCCCAATATGAGCCATATTATGATCTGGGTCTACTGTTTGCTTATGAAACAATATAGATCTGATATTACAGTTTCTGCTTCAGTAAAAATTTGATGTGTTAATTAATATGCCATTTTAAAAATTAACCTAATTAATATTCATAATGTCATCATTTCTTACATAAATATTCATGGACGAAAGGGATAATTTTTACAATATGGATCCTGATGAAATGCAAAGTAACTCAGTGTCTCATTAGGATCTAAACTGTTTGTTATAGTCTGACACTGTACCTTGAAACAAAATGGAAGAAAAATGTACTTTAAGAATTGAAGCAGATGACAACATTAGCAGACAACAATAATTGCTCAGAGTGCACAAAAGACAACATTTTTTGCAACATACATCATTTTGCATCATCTGCTGCAGCTGTGCAAAATGCCAAGAGTGATTTTTGTTCATAATGCCCCAGAGACACAGTTAGACCTGTACATGATATCCATTTCCCTGTTAACCCATTCCCTCATATTGATGCCTTTTGACGCTTCTGTAAAAGTCACTTTATGAAATCATTGTGATAAATAGAGCATTTGCTCCTGTGGAGCAAATGCTCTATTTATCACAATGGTTTCAAAACTACACAATTCTGAAAATTTCCTTTTCTCTAGTTAATGCTCCTTTTGGGTAGATTTAATCAAAGAGGTTAGGTCTAAAAATAGCCTAAGTGGGAATGGGTTAAATATTAATGTAGGAAATAATGACATCATGAATATGTATTTGCTGACTGAATTTTTTGTTACCTTGGCAGAAACAGTGGAATCACATCTTTCCATAAGCAAACTGAGTAGACTCTGAATCAGACAGCTAATACAGGAGCTGTCTGATATAGGTCATCGTCAAGTCTGATTGCAAAGGCCTGAAAAGGCTTTTATAATGAGGGAAAGGTTTAAATCTTTTAACAAGATGTGTTTGTGAAACACTATGTCCCAAATATGACCTTTGACCTTGGTGTATGACCTTGACCGTAATAAGTCACCCCTAAAAATGTTCGCCTCAATAAGTTGCACATGCATGCCAAGTTTGAAGTATATGTATGTGCAATGGCTGCAAAATTATCACCAAAGTTAAAGTTGGGAACAAACAAACCAACAGACAGAGCAAAAACAATATACCCCCTACCACCCATCCCGAGGGGCATAAAAATGTAATCTGACACCTGTGTAGCATGTTAAAGTCTGATTTTTGTACTTAACCCTTTCCTCCATAAATCAGCCTTTCAACGCCTCTCTAAAAGTCACTTCTTGAAACCATTGTGATATAAACAGAGCATTTGCTCCTATAGGAGCAAATGCTCTGTTTATCACAATGTTTTCAAATTACAAAATTCTAAAATTTTCCTCTCTAAAAGTCACTTCTTGAAACCATTGTGATAAACAGAGCATTTGCTCCTATAGGAGCAAATGCTCTGTTTATCAGAATGGTTTTAAACTACAAAATTCTAAAATTTTCCTTTTCTCTAGTTAATGCTCCTTTTTGGTAGACTCATTGAAAGAGGTTGGATCTAAAAATAGCCTATGGAGGAATGGGTTAAAGTCTTTACCTGATATAGACAACTCTTCATGCCTTTGCAAATTGAGTAGACCCTCTTCTTTTTATTGCTTATGGAATTATATAAAGATCTTATTTTTATTGCTTATGGAATTATATAAAGATCATATTATAAATACAGTTTCTGTCATGTCATTATAAAAATTCAGCTCATAAATATTCATGATGTCAATATTTCTTGCATGAATATTCATGGCTGTAAATGGGTTACACAATCTGTTTCATAACTATTGGACGGTACTTAACTCTTTCCTCCATAAATATGCATTTCTACGCCTCTGTAATAACCACTTCTTGAAACCATTGTGATAAATAGAGCATTTTGCTCCTATAGGAGCAAATGCTCTATTTATCACAATGGTTTCATGGTTTCAAACTACAAAATTCTAAAATATTACTTTACTCTAGTAAATGCTCCTTTTGGGTAGATTCATTCAAAGAGGTTGGGTCGAAAAACAGCATATGGAGGAAAGGGTTAAAACAATAAGAACCTTTTCAATCTTTGTCTGCAGAATGATTGTACTGTGCAAATATTGTCGTCTGCTTACACAAGCCAAAATGCTTGCAATAAGATTGTATAAAGCTTGCACAAGCTTGACAGAAGCTAAACAACCCAAATCAAGATTGCGTTGAATCTGTACAAGCTTGGGTCATGAAACCTGAATTGTGGTTCGGCTGCAACTGCAAGCCAAATTGCAAGTTTAAATTCATCTCTGAAATCTTAACTAAATTTGACTCGCAACTGCAAAAGTATATAAAAAGTCTTTAATTCTATATTTTTTATGCTTGTCTTACATTTCTATAAACTAATTGTTAACCCTTTCCTCCATAGATAGTTAAATATGCCTTTCTACGCCTCTGTAAAAGTCACTTTATGATTTTTTGAATCCATTGTGATAAATAGTGCATTTGCTCCTACAGGAGCAAAATTTAATGCTCTATTTATCACAATGGTTTCAAACAAAAAAATTCTGAAATTTTCCTTTTCTCTAGTTAATGCTCCCTTTCGGTAGATTTATTCAGAGGTTGGATCTAAAAATAGCCTATGGAGGAATGGGTTAAAACCAAAGTAGAATGTGTCTCATAAATTAGGTTCTGATGAAATATTGAGTATCTCTGTGTCTCATTTTGATCCATTCTTTTTTACAAGGAACTCATAAACTCACACATGACATTCACCACACCACCACTCTTATTACCCTAAGAAATTCCTACAGACAAATTTAGGTAAAATAGCGCAGACCGGGATCAAACTTTTCCTGTAGGAGCCAGTTGATTAGGGGCTACAATAAAATGGTGCTACTATGTCAGTTTTTAACTACTGGCACCTATGAAAACAGAGTTGACCATGATCAGACAGCTTCAGTAGAAACCTTCTGATTAGGGTTTGCACTGTTTGCTGCAGAAATAACATAGATCCGATACTAGTTTCTGCCATGGTGAAGATGTTCTTCATTCAGAATGCCAATACGAGGATTTAGATTAATATTCATGTTGAAATTAGTCATGAGGAAAAGGGTAAAAGTTGGGTCACCATGAAATTTGGCACACAAAATTACTCCCATGAGGGAGCGAAATCCCCATGGGTCGAAATCCCTAATTTACACTGTACCTAATGAATAATCATGTAAACTAGAAAACTGTGTCTGTAAGACACAGTGATGCCCCCGTGTGGGTGCTTGCCTAGCTGTACGTAAAAGTCATTTGACATTGACCTTGGGCTTGCGGGCAGCATGGGCCGGGTGCGTAATGAAAGTATGGATGGTGTTGAATTTGTATATGCAATTCCATGCAATAGCTTTAGCGGCTAGTGAGACATAAAATGATGAAAAAACTGACAACTGCACTTAAAATTCCTTTGTCATTTGACCTTGACCTTGGGCTTGCTGGCACCATGGACCGGGTGCATAATGAAAGTATGGATGGTGTTGAATGTGTATATGCAATTCCATGCCAATAGCTATAGCAGTTAGTGAGATATAAGACTATGAAAAAACTGTGACAACCAACTGCACATAAAATTCCTAAGTCATTTGACCTTGACCTTGGGCTTGCGGGCAGCATGGGTCAGGTGCGTAATGAAAGTATGGATGGTATTTAATATGTATATGCAATTCCATGCAAATAGCTACAGTGGTTAGGGAGATATAAGACTATGAAAAAACTGATAACCAACTGCATGTAAAATTGACAACCAACTGCACGTAAAATTCCTAAGTCATTTGACCTTGACCTTGGGCTTGCGGGCATCATGGGCTGGATGTGCAATGAAAGTATGGATGGTGTTTAATGTGTATATGCAATTCCATGGCAATAGCTACAGTGATTAGGGAGATATAAGACAATGAAAAAACTGTGACAAAAAACTGCACGTAAATGACTTTGTGACAACCAACTGCATGTAAAATTTCCAAGTAATTTGACCTCGACCTTGGGCTTGCGGGCAGCATGGGTGGGATGCCAAATGATAGCACAGTTGGTAATTCATGTGTATGTGAAGTTTGAAGTGTATAAGTGTAGAAATTACTGACTTATAACACTTGAAAAACTCTGACATCCAACTGCACCTAAAAGAGTGACACACGGACAGACGGACGGACGGACGGGCGGACGGACGGACAGACAGACAGACAGACAGACAGACAGACAGACAGACAGACAGACAGACAGACAGACAGACAGACAGACAGACGACAGACAGACAGACAGACAGACAGACAGACAGACAGACAGACAGACAGACAGACAGACAGACAGACAGACAGACAGACAGACAGACAGACAGACAGACAGACAGACAGACAGACAGACATACAGACAGACAGACAGACAACTCTCACGAAAACAATATGTCTCCCCCATATAAATATGGGGGAGAAATAATTACACAGGTCATCTCAACTGCATGTTGAAAAATGGCATGGTGGTTTTATAACCTGACCAAAAAGTTCCTTCTTCTCTTCTGCACTGTTTATATGCTGTGTTCCACATTTAAACAAAACAGCGAAGTTGCAGTACAAATTTGGTGCATTTTTCTTTTAACAACTTTAGAACAATTCTCTGGTATGTATTTTCCTGTCAACCCTTCTATTTTTCGTGTTTGCATACATTCCTCTAATGATTACATGTATACAGCACATGTATACATTGCTCTAATTGGCAAATGTATAGACTCCTCTAATTAGCACACGTATAATTATATTTCTCTAATTAGCCCTTGTATACATTCATGCAATTAACATATGTATACATTCCTCTAATTAGCACATGTATACAATTCCTTGAAATAGCTAACCAACTGATTGACTAACTGACTGATCAATAGACATGCTGGTGATTATTGATTAATGCATTGTGTAAGAAACTAGAATTAGCCAACAGAGCAGATCCTGATCAGAAGGCTCGAATAGTAGTCATCTGATCTGGGTGTACACTGTTTGCAAAGGTGTGAAAAAGTGTTTCTATTAAGTAAATGATTTAAGAGAACAAGACAATATTCCAGAAGTCATATAATTATGTAAACTACAACAGTTATAATGTTTATCAAACATACATAAATCATCAAATGCATCAAACGCATAATTCAAAAGAGTTGTTTCCCTTTGGTAGTAAATGATCCCCAGGCTAATGGGTGGACACTAATAACAGAATAGTCAGGCCTTTTGAAAATAGTGTATCATATAAAAACTGAATTAACCCGTTCCCTCATATAAAGTTAAACACATTTTCACGCATTTGCAAACAGTGTACGTGGACCCATATCAGACAGCGCTTAAAGGAACCGTATGATAAGGGTCTACTCTTTTTTCTTTTAACATGATATATACCTGATTCTACAGTTTTTGTCAAAGCAAAAAACAAAAGCCTTGAAAAGTTTACATTATTAAAGATGTATGATGCGCAAATTTCCGCAAATTTTGCGATTCGAACTGACTTCAGAATTGGAATCTATGTATAACGCTAAACAGTACGGTCAGTAAACGGTTGTCGAAAAAACACTTGAAAAACGAATTGGTACAGAAATCAACTGAACAGCCTTCCCCATTGGCCGAAATCTGTCGTAAGATTCTTTTTACATACCGGAAATAATCATTCGATGTACCTGTAGGAGTTAGTTCCCTTTGACCGCTATATTATTTGATTGACACTATTGGACGGTATATTTAGCTGATTTGCATGTAAATTATATGTGGTAAGATGGGCATATTACCTTACTTTCTTGAATAAAATCTATTATGTAAAGTCTTTATTATTATTATTATTATTATTATTATTATTATTATTATTTTTATTATTATTATGTAGGTCAACAACCAGTGTCAGCCATTGTACATATGGTAACAAACTAATTAATATTCAAAGCGTTGTTCCGAAATAGAATCGGAATCATTCATGACTTGGCCGAAGATGTCCACTAATTTCCGTACAAAAACCCCATTTCTAAAAAGGAGGCCCCTTTTAAAGAATTTAGCAGTATTCGGATAGCGGTATTTAGCTGAACAAATATATCCTGTCGGAAAATGGGTTGTAAGCATTATTTTCATTGTATGTATACCTGTACAGCTTCTGGTGTTGGTTGATTAATACGAAAAATGCGCATAATACATCTTTAATATTCGACTAATAGTAATAAATATCCATGATGGCAGTAGTTCTTACACGAATAATGAACAGGGAAAGGGGTAGAGAAAATTTGAATTTGAATATTAAGCCAATTAAAGTCTAAATGTCTATTCCCAGACTTTAAAAAGAATGAAAGCAGCATAATCAGATGGCTCAAACAACAGCTATCTAGTCTGTGTCTATCCTGATTGCAAAGGTGTGAAAATGCGTTTCCATGAAGTAAAGGGTTCAAGAGAACAAGGCAATATTTCTGAAGTCACATCATTACGTAAAACATGACTATCATTGTAAAGTTTTATCATACATACACAAATCACCAACTGTATATTTCAAACAAAATGAAATGATTTGTTTCCCTTTGACTGTAAATTACCACCAAGCTATTTACAAATTATTCTTAAGCCTTTACCTGATGGGTATTCATGCAATAAATAATAATACCTGTAAGAATTAAATAGACGAATGTTCTAAGTGGCATGTGAACAAATTTTGAATTACCCATCTTATATATTCGTCTGAGTTCACATTGAATTTTGAAACAGTGTGCAGTCAGGTGAGACAGGGAACAACGTGTCTCTTTGCTGTTCAAATTGTTTCACACTCTTACAAAAATTTTCAACGAAGTAGGACTATTGTAGACATAAACTATAAAGTATTTAAAGTTAAATGTGCCATAATAACCATTGCAACGAAAGCATGACTGGTGTGTATATTCTGATTAGTCATAACATGATACATGTACATTAAAACCTTTCTAAAGTGGCCATTCAAAACAAACATAAGTGCCAAGGCTTAAGACGTAATGTAGCTTAATGCAGCAAGAAGGCAGGTATTTACATGAATTCAGGAACATCACCAATACCTTTAGAAATGTGTTTTTGTGTCAGTGTTTGCCTTTTCCTCTTGAATGTTTATTCATTTCCCTGTTGTATATTGATGTAAGAAATAATGATCTCATGAATATTAATTAGATTTGTTTATAATGGCATATGAACACAGGACATTTTGGCTCAGACAGAAACTGTAGACTCAGATCTATTTTACACCCTAAGCAAACAGAGTAGACCCTGACTAGACGGCTCCTATAGGAGCCGTCTGATCTGGGTCTACTCTGTTTGCAGAAGCGTAAAAATGCGCTTACATAAGGGAAAAGGTTACGGTATGAATAAGAATTCATTATGCACTGAATATTACCTGATTGTTTTTTATAATGGAACTGTTTGATCTGGGTTTACTCTGTTGCAAAGGCAGAACACTATGTTATATTGTGTAAAGGGACTAAATGCACAAAGGTTTCTTTGTGATCTTTTGTCCTGTATTATCACTAAACTGCCTTCATTCTTATCACCTAGCAATTAAACTTCCTTGAGCAAAGGGTAAAAGGTATAAAAGTAATCCAAAACGTTTCCTTGACAACTTTCGTCCTGCATTCGGTTAACCATTTACTCCGTGAATATTCATGTAAGAAACGATGACTTCATGCCATGAAGTCATGTACATGTATATTATAATTAGATTGTTATAACAGCAAATAAAAACAGGAATATTTGGCAATGGCAGACAGAAACTGTAAAATCATATGTGTATTATATTGTAAGCAAACAGAGAAAAAGATCATATGGCTTCATTCGGAGCCGTCTAATCTGGATCTGCTTTGTTGGCAAAGGCGTAGAAAGGCGTATTTATAGTATAAACGGTTAAACTACCATATGTCTTACCAACCATAGAATGAACCCGCTTTAAATTTCTTGAAGGTTCCCTGTGAGCTTTTGTCATGTATTACTGGTGAACTACCTTAACTCTGCGTGCTAGCGATGAAACCATGATTACCTGCGCAAACAGTTTGGATCCAGATGAGACACCTCATAATGCGGCGTCTCATCAGGATCCAAACTGTTTGTCACTTTGACCATATTTCTGCGAAGGAATGAGAGAAATTTTATTTTTAGAATTGAAGCAGACGACAATTGTTGAAGATAAAAAAATATTTAGCATGCAAAGAGTTAAGTCTTATCAACTATTATTCAATAACATTTCCTTGAATAAAGGTTATAAAGGTATACAGGTAAACTAGAAGATTTCCTTGGGAGCATCTATCCTGTTTTACTATTTAACTTATATCAACTATCAATTAATCATGCACTGAATGGCAGCTTTAGTGTGATTTATTGTATGTAGATACATAAGTAAGATACATGTAAGTCATTTCCATCATATTAATGCCTTTGTAAATAGAGAAGTCCCAGATCAGACAACTTTTGTTGGGGCAGGCTACTGTTGGAGCGGTATGATCAGGGTCTCTCTGTTTGCTTATATACAGTATATATATCTAATTCTACACTTTCTTACACGGTAAAATATGTTCTTGTTTATTATAAAGATTCACCTGTAACAGCTGTCTGATCAGGGTCTGTTCTGTTTTCTTATGCAATTATATAGACATGGCCCTACAGTTATGTTTAAGACAACAATTCCCCTGAAACAAAAATACGGTATAAATATCAGTTCATGCATAAAAGTTTATGATGGTTAAATATACACCAAGGACCAAGTGCAAAACCCTTTCCCTCATAAAACACCTTTCCATGCCTTTATAAACAAACTAGACCAAGAACAATTGGTTCTTGATGATAGTAAAATATACAGTACAACTTCCCTATAACGGCCACTAAATTACATCAAGTATTTTATGTTAAAGGCAGGTGACTGCTTAAAGCAAGGTGAAAGTAGAACAGAACGCTCCTATAGGAGCGTTCTTTTGAACTTTTACCTTGCTTTAAGCAGCCACTTGCCCTAAATACCAACTAATTAACACAAGTTAGTGGTCATTATAGAGAGGTTTTACTGTACATCAAGGTACCATTGTGAAAACTGTTTTAATATTAATGCTTTCCTCGTATATATTTTCTCACTTGTTTGTAAACAGAGTAGACCTAGATCATACAGCTCCAGTAGGAGTCGTCTGGTCAGGGTCTACTCTATTTGCTTATGGAATTCTACAGAGGCAAATTTACTGTTTCATATCTATATTAGTCTTTAACACTTGCCTTCATATAAACGCATTTTCACGCATTTGCAAACGAAATATATTTAGGTCAGACGGCTCCTGTAGAAGCCGTCTGATCTGGGTCTGCTCTGTTTGCTAATGGAATATGAGTTTCCATCTTACATATTTCATTATAACTATTTTGTCCATGAATATTCAGTAGAGATTGAAATTTGTAATAAACAAATAATATCTATATTTATAAAAACTTTAAACAAAGTTTGCAACAACAACTATCCAGTTCAAGAGAGGACAATTGTGTAATGCTTGGTATTAAAATATAAAAAATGTGTCTTGCACACCCACTAATCAAGGTTAAATTGCATGCCAATTATAAATTAAATAAAAGTTAAATTAGGAGAGGATTTACGACAACAACTACCTATGATACAAGCTCAAAGGGAAATAGTTCAGCAATACCTTGTGCATAACACGTAAACATGTGTCGTGCACAATAAATTATAAATTGAAGGAGGGGTTTGCAACACCAAATAGCCGTGCTTTATGCCCAAATGGCAAACATACTCAAAGTTCACTGAGAAATAAGTCTGCACTGCCTGGCGCTACAAATATGAAAAGTGTGTCTCGCATATGCACTATTGGGGCTATTATGTATGCCAAATATAATTTCAATAACTTTCAAACGGAAGGAGTAGTTTTTGACTCCAACTACAACCAACCAAATGGTAGACAGTATAATTCCAGTATACCCCTTAAAATTCTGTTTGCATGTGTATGCGGTACCTCATTCTGATTCAAACTGTTTACATGTTCAAACTGTACATATGCCATTAAAAACTTCCATGGATATAGGTTATCACTGCTTTTGTCGTTAGCATGCAAAAAGTGATCTTTTATCAAAATTGACACTTCCATGATGAGATGCTGTTTCAATCACAGGGGTCTGTACTGCTTCAATGGAGTCTATATCTCCATATAACAATATATACATTGCATGACAGTGAAAATCAGTTATGTACAATTACTGTTAGGAAAATGCTAAAACATAACCTTTATTGGAGTTTCCAGCAGAATGTTTCCATTAATGACCTTTCACTGTTGTATATTCATATAGGAAATAATGACGTCATGCATATCAATACGATTATTGTTATAACGGCATATGAATACAGGACATTTTGGCTCAAGCAGAAGCTGTGGAATCTGATTATATTACACTATAAAGAAACAGAGCAGACTCTGATCAGACAGCTATTATAGGAGCCGTTTGATCTGGGTCTACTCTGTTTGCATAGGCGTGAACATGCGCTTACATAAGGGAAAGGGATAAGCTATATGCAGTCTTCAAAGCACATGGCATTTAAACACAGAAATATTAATGTCCTGCTTTAGGCTGTCCTCCGTTCAACAAACGTCTTTTGAATACATGTAGTTTCTTTATAGACGGTTTAAAGTAAATTTTCTAGTAGACAATAGAACACTGCAAATCCATTGTAAAAGTTAGCATTTAATATAAACAACCACCTTGTATCAGTAATATCTAGTTTGTATTGTTGTAATTCTGTATCACATAGATACTATACACAGAACTTCAATGATGTACGTATCACACAGATACCACAAACTGCATGGACAATCACTATTCACACTAGATCCCTTGTCTAGCCAACTTCTCACAGTTGTCACTTCATCAACAGCACTGACACTTGATCGAAACAGACTATAGTTGTGTAATATAATAGTTATATCATAGTAGTAGTAGTAATTTACTAGTTGCTATAAATAAACTATAGTCTTTTTCGACCAAGTGACAGTGATCAACAGGTACAAATCTTGTCTGTAGCAGACCTGAAATATATGGAAAAACATGAGAGACATCTGATCATCTTCAATGCTATATATAATATACAGTTGAGTCCCGGTTATTCAAACACCTCTCATCAGAAGCCCCGGTGTTACTCGAGGCATGGTGTTAGTCCTAATGTCCATCCTTCTTATTTATATGTTAAACTTGTTGGATTAACCAAATTCGCGTCGTCCGAAAACCCGACATTAATCTAAGTCATATTTTGTCCGGCGTGAATGTTAACCTTTGATTTTCACACCTAATATCCATAGCTGTAGACATGCATGCATGGATTGATAATCAGCGGACACAGACAATCGGCGCATTTTGAAAAAAACGAGAGGTGTTTGAATAACCGGGATTCGACTGTATGTTTCTATAGAAAACAAAGCACCCATGGGGCAGGGCCAATTTTGACCCCAGGGGCATAATTTTAAATAGAACCTGATCAGGTGGCTCATATATTCATTCAAACCAGGTTTATTTCAACAGGGAAATCTCTGTTGAAAAGTCATGTAAAAATTAATATCATACATATATATATATAAGCTGAATGTTTATAACTTGGGCTAGCATATGCACACAGGTTTCTTTGGTATTGGTAAAACCAATTGTCAGATCTATGATAATTTCAATTCTTAGAGCAAACAGGGCATATCATGATCAGAAGGTTCCTACAGGAGTTGTTCGATCCTTGTATCAAGTGAAAGGCCTTAAGTAATTCAGAAGTTATAAGCAATGCAAAGGTTTTGCTAACGACGGCAAAGTTTTGGAAATAGTAACATTGACCTGATTTCATGTATCCTTGTATTAAGTGAAAAGCCTTAAGTAATTCAGAAGTTATAAGCAACGTATCCTTGTATCATAATCAAGTGCAAGACCTGCACCCAAGCTATCTGCATACCAAATATGAATGGTCTAGCATTTGTAGTTCAGAAGTTATAGCAATGTTAAAAGTTTGTTAAAAACGGCAAAGTTTTGGAAATAGTGACATTGACCTTGACCTGATTTCATGTATCAAGTGAAAGTCCTTAAGTTATTCAGAAGTTATAAACAATGTAAACGTTTTGCTAACGACGGCAAAATTTTGGAAATAGTGGCATTGACCTTGACCTGATTTCATGTATCCTTGTGTCTAGTGAAAGGCCTTCACCCAAGCTATCTGTATGTATATCAAAGATGAACTGCCTAGCATTTGTAGTTCAGAAGTAATGGCAATGTTAAAAATTTGTTAAAAACGGCAAAGTTTTAGAAATATAGTGACCTTGAACTTGACCTGGTTTCATGTATCCTTGTATCAAATGAAAGGCCTTCACCCAAGTTATTTGCATACCAAATATGAATGGTCTAGCAAGTTATAAGCAATGTCTAGAAGTTATAAGCAATGTTAAAGTTTTGTTAACAACAGCACACCGCCCGCCCACCCACCCGCCTGCTTAGTTTCCGCCAAACTATAAGCCGATATTTTTATCGAAAAATCCGGGTAAAAAGCATTTTTGTGAAGGAAAGAGATCTAAACAGTTTGGATTCTGATACAAAATTACATGGCATCTAATCTGGAGCCAAACTGTTTGCAAATTTGTCCAATCAAGTTTCAGATACTTTGTTACTTGTAAATATTAAAGTTTATATATATATATTAATTCAGTGTATAATATTCATGAAATCTACATGTATGCAAACAGTTTGGATCTAGATGAAACGTGAAGCCATTCGGGATCTCATCATGATCCAAACAGTTTGTCAATAAAAAACATTTTTTGTAATAGAAATACTGTCAAATACACGAAAAAGTAACTTTGAGAATTGTAGCAGACGACATTTTGGTTGCAATTGCCAAAACTTGCTTAGCATGCAAATAAGTTAAACCTTTACTCCATAAATCTATACACCTTTAGAAGTGATTCTGACCTAAGTGACATTTCTATGCCTTTGCAAACACAGTAGACCCTGGTCAGAATTGATTCTTACTCTCCAAGGTCTACTGTGTTTGCACACCAAACTTTAATGGCTTCAATAGCATACAAAAAAAGTTTAGCATTTACTCCATAAATACACCTTTCTACACATTTGCAGAAAGATAGACCCCGATCAGACGGTAACGGGTTCCTAATGGGTCTACTCTGTTTGCAAAGGCGTAGAAACTGAAAGGTATATTTATGGAGTAAATGGTTACCTCTGAGCATCCTAACGGAGTATTTGTGAAAAGTTGAAAATGAACCTCCGCAAAAAGTTTGGATCCAGACAAGATGTGGGGCCACTCAATATCTCATCAGAATCCACACATTTAAAAACCATGCTGTCAATAATATCCAAATTCTTTATAGAAATAGAAGAAAAATACAAAAATTGAGAATTGTAACAGACGAAATGTTTTGCACACAAAAAGTTCTGCTGAGCATGCATTGAAGTTTTAAATCCTTTACTCCATTCCTGTACAATAACAAATATTTACATTCGCCCTGCAACGTCCTTATATAACCTTATTCTAAAAAGAAAGTTGCATAACCTCATGAACACCGGAAGCACGTCATTCATTTCTTAAATATAAGAAATACAATGGAATATAAATATGAGAAATGAATGACGTGCTCCCGGTGTTCATGGGTTATGCAACGCATAGCTTTACGAGCAAAGATTCACGTGAAGCCCTTCGGGCTTCACTGACTTTGCTCGTAAAGCTATGCGTTGCATAACCTCATGAACACCGGAAGCACGTCATTCATTTCTTAAATGCCTTTCTATGCCACAGCTGCAAACAAGAGTAGACCCAGATCAGACAGATCTTATAAGAGCCCTCTGATCAGGGTCTGCTTTGTTTGCTTATGAAATAATACAGATGAGATTGTGGGATTCTGCCTTGGATAAAAATCCTGTCTTAACCCTTTCCTCCATAAATACGCCTTTCTGCGCCTCTGTAATTTGTAAAAGTCACTTAATGAAACCATTGTGATAAATAGAGCATTTGCCCTTATAGGAAACTACACATTTCTAAATTTTTCGCTTTCTCTAGTTAATGCCCCTTTTCGGTAGATTTATTCAAAGTGGATGGATCTAAAAATTGCATATATGGAGGAAAGGGTTAATATAATAATAGTATAAGAATTTTTAGACCCTTATACAGCTTGTTGGTTATTAATGATTTACTCCATATATATGCCTTTCTACACCTTTGCAATTTAAACAGAGTAACTAAACGCAGATCAGACAGCCATCTGATCAGCGTCTCTTCTATTTGCGAATAATATGGATGTTTCTACCATGGCCTAAAATTCATGCGTTCATCATGACATGTGCCATTATAAAAAAGATCAAATTATTACCAATTATGGTAATATTCCTGATATCATTATTTTAGATTTTTCTTATATACCTGCATGTCAGATATAAAAATGTTAACTTACCTCCATGTTTGTCTTCTATTCCAGTTTGTACACTTTAATGTTATTAATGTAGTCATGTGTGCCACTCCAACTACTAATATACAATCTTCCAGTGTTGTAGGTTATGTCCCAGGGGTTCAGGACCCCGTCTTTCTTCATTATAACAATAATTCCAAGCTGCCCACTTGGAGACAACTGGATAACACAGTCATTATCTCTACAACATACGTACAAACATCCATGATGGTCCATTGTTATTGCCCGTGGCCTCCGTAACCTGTCATTTCTATACGTCGCCATCACAACACCCTCACGATTCAAACATACAATTTTGTGGCTACTCGCATCACACACATAGACCATACTTCCGTCTGGACTTGTTGTTATTCCTGTAGGCCATTCAAATAATTTGTTTCCTGTGCTGTCTGAGTCAATTTGTTGTAACAAGTTACCAGACATATCACAAATATAAACACAAGGAACAGGAACCACACTGGTCAGGAAGAGCTTTCCTCCATTGTAAGTGAGGCCATTATACCAACGGCCTGGTCCAGTTATAGTGCGACCCGCTGATAATGTTGGTGACAGAGAAATCAACTGGATACTGTTGGTAAATAACAGCGTTACTGCCAGCTCATCATCTCCAATCATTGTTATGTTGTAAGGCCATGATGTTAATGTGACTTTCTCATATTTGTTTCTATCTGTCATGTCTACAATCTTGACACAGTTGTTTTCCAAATCAGCCATTGCCAACCGTCCGTCTTTCAGCATAACAATGCCAAGAATGCGACAGTCATATGTGTCTGTAAAAGTTTTAACGTTGATGTCATGGAGGAACTTGGCAACTTTTGGTTGGTCAATCTGTGACAGAGTCCCGAGATGATTTAACGACGATGTAAGAGCATCAAGCTGGTCATGACGGTTGAAGACAACTCGTTGTAGTTTTATTGTTTGACTGATACGAGTTTGTTCCTTCTCCAGCGCTAAAAGTTTTTCCTTGGCGTATTTCATGGAGATGAAGAGTTTGTTTAAATGCTTCAACTCCTCTTTTCTGTCCAAGTCGGAGCAAATTTTCTTAACTTCTTTAATCAGGTCATCGAACGTCGGTGCTTGGCGTGTAAGAGAATCCAAACATTCTTTTCTCCGTCGGTGCTTGGCGTGTAAGAGAATCCAAACATTCTTTTCTCTGTCTTGACGCTTCATTAAGTAAACTTTCTTCTAATTTATCGAGAATCTGGTTGATGTCTTGTCGAAACTTTTTCACCTGAGCCACAGCCTGATCAAAACTATCATTGGTTTCTTGTTGACACCATTCTGACCGACTTTTATTAAACTCTAATTCAGCGATGAGCCTTTTCGTATCTCTGCGTATGTTTTTAAATTCAGCGCTGCTTGCCGTTGAGCTAGAAATCTCTGGTATGTAGAACACGTTGTCTTCACAGGTTCTGTGGTGTAGAGAAACACAAACACTGCACCCAAGTTGATGATGAAGGTTACAGTAGAATTTAATGGGCTCTTTTGGGTGTTTCTGACACATGTCTGTCAGTGGGTCCACATCCCCGGAAGCCCCATGAAGTTGTTTTCTGCCTTGTGGTGGAGTGGACATTGTCGCCTTGTCCTGCAGAATGTGATTAACTAAAGCTGACGACTTTTTGTGGAAGTTGTTGCACTCAGTACACAAACATTCTTCACAGTTCAAGCAATACACGACGGCCTCCATTCGTTTTCCTTCTTTGATACACAGATCACAAATTATGTCGAAGTCTTCCTCCGACCCCGCCATGAATGTTCTTCTGAAAATATGCGACATTTTCGTTATTTTAGACTTTTTGTTTTTTCTTCCGCGTTCTTCCTAACAACAAAAGACACTTATAGAGAATGTATAATTTAATTTCAAACCAGTTGCAATTTACGGGATCTTGCGGGACATTTTTGCGGCCATTTTAAAAGGATTTAACAACTGATCTGTTTTGATACAGATCAACATCCAAACAATTTTGTCCACCGATTAATGAAGACTGGATGAGATCAGGGGTGAGGTGAGGTGAGGGTAGGTTGGGTGAGGTGAGATGAGTAGAGGATTTAAGGTATGATTTGGTAAGGTAGGTGAAGTGAGGTGAATTGAATTGAATTGAATTGAGGTGAAGTGATACGAGATAAGGTGAGGCGATATGAGGTGGTGCGAGGCAAGGCGAAGCGAGGTGAGGCGAGATGAGGGGAGGGGAGGGGAAGCGAAGTGAAGTGCATTGAGATGATGTGATATAAAGTAAGGTAAGGTTAGGTTAGGTGAGATGAGGGAAGAGGAGGGGAAGGAAGGGGAAGTAAAGTGAAGGGAGATGAGGATAGATGAGGTAAGGTGAGATGAGGTGAGGTGAGGTTAGGTGAGGTGAGGGAACGGGAGGGGAGGGGAGGGAAGGGGGTGGGAAGTGAAGTGAAGTGAAAAAAAATGCGAACTAGGTGAGGTGAGGATGAGGTGAGATTAGGTGAGGTGAGATGAGGTAAGGTGAGGTGAGGTTAGGTGAGATGATCAAAGGGGAGTGGAGGGGATGGGAGGGGAAGGGAAGTGAAGTGAAGTGAAGTGAAGTGAAGTGAAGTGAAGTGAAGTAAAGTGAAGTGAGATGAGGTGAGTTGAGGTAAGGTAAGGTGAGATAATGTGAGGTTATGCGAACCAGGTGAAGTGAGGATGAGGTAAGGTGAGGTGATACGAGGTGAGGTGAGATGAGGTAAGGTGAGGTGATACGAGGGGAGATGAGATGAGGTGAGATGAGGTGAGATGCGATGATGTAAGGTGAGGTGATGTTAGGTGAGGTGAGATGAGGTGAGGTGGTGCGGACTATGTGAGTTGAGGATGAGGTAAGGTAAGGTGAGGTGAAGTAAGGTGAAGTAAGGGGAGGTAAGGTGAGGTGATGTGATGCGAAATGAGACGAGGTGATGTGAGGTGAGGTTAGGTAAGGTAAGGTAAGGTAAGGTAATGTAAGGTAAGGTGAGGTGAGGTGAGGTGAGGTAAGCCGAGATGAGATGAGATGATATGAGGTGAAGTGAGGTGAGGTGAGATGAGGTGAGATGGGGTGAGGTTTGGGGAGGGGAGTGGGGGAGGGGAGTGGGGGACGGAGGGGAGGGGAGCGGAGGGGGTGAAAGCCCGGGTCCCCAGGGTAGGCTACCGATGAATTCGACACGCATACAAAGAAAAGATAATTTAACTGAAAAAAATCAGCAATCCGTTCCTTCACTTGTCTCTAATCTTTCAAATTGTCTCAAGTACCAGCTTACTAAGCCTCAGAAATTTCAAAATAAAGCGATCATGTTAAATGAAGTAAGGGAACAAACTCCTTGTAACCGGTGCAACGGTGAAAATTGTCGCAATATTGAAAGTCATGTTCGCACTGCTTTATGTACATTTTCACATAGGCTCAAAGTCACACTTAACATATTAAACAAACGTTTTCATGAACATAAAATCGCTCCATTTTAGCGTGAAAAACAATTTCACAGTAGAATAGCAGAAATTACTAGTGAGATATATCTGCACCGGTATCGTGAGGCCACTGGTATTATGGGGTTTTACAGTATGATGTGAAGTGAGATGAGGTGAAGGTGAGGTGAGGTGAAAGTGAGATCATGTGAGGTGAAATAAGGCGAGGTGAGATGGGCAGGGTGAACTTAAATTAGGTCAAATTAGGTGGGTTGAGGTGAGGTTTGGTTAATTTAGTCGGGTTAAATGAGGTGATATGAGGTGAAGTTAAGTGAGATAAACAGGTTGAAGCAATATGACTCAAGTTGAGGGAGCCGTGTTGAGCCTAGCCGAGGTGACGTAAAGTGAATTTATTCTATAAACAAACTGAACAGACCCTCATCAGACTGTTCCTACTCTGTTTACAAATAAAAAAAACGTTTAGCTGTCAAGTAAAAGGTTACATAAGCATGGTGGTCTATAAGAATATGTGGTATCGTCATCCTCAATAAAAGCTTAATACGCATTACTTTCGTTCTGCATTTTTCTACAATCTGGGTTAACAAACAACAACAAAACTATGAGAATTCACCAAAAAAACAAAAGCATCACTAGGTACGATGTTTTCACTGAAAAACAGGAGTCACTATAGATAATTACTTCACAAACAAAGAAGACAAAGACTCCGATCACTTGTGAAAATTGCTTATTTGTTTATCTGTATCACCAAGCAGTACAGTAGGCCATTGCTCCATAGATACGCCTTTTAACGCCTTTACAAACAGAGCAGACCCAAACTAGACGACTCCTCTTGTAGCAGCTGTCTCATCAGTGTCTAATCTGTTTGCTTACTTTTGTTTGTCTTGTACTTGTACTTTTGATCATGTTTGTAATGTTTATCTCTGGTGCTCGTGTGTTTGTTGTTGTGTTATGTGTTCATCTCATATGTGCGCGTGTGTTTGGGTGTGTGGTTATGTGTGTGTGGCATGCTGTCTACCAATGTTTTGGTGGTGGTTACGTCTTTTATGTGCCTTTGCCTGCTTGACTTTACTACTTCAATTACGAAAATATATAAATACGATTCTATACTTTCCGCCATTGCAAAACAGTCTCTTGTTCGTATGTTCTTATAAAAAGGAGCTAATTGACATTTATGCATAATTTTATTTCATAAATGAATTTTCATGGAGCTAAGGATTTAATGCAAGACGGAAGTAATGCAGAAAGGAAAGCTCCCGTCTTTTTATGCATATTGTTCAGCCATCTGTCTTCTAAGACAGATAATCATGGACCAAGGATCATGGTGGTCGCCTTGTGAGTTTTACTCTGTAGTAAAATATATGTCATAAGGGTTACCTTTGTAACGTGAATAAACCGATTCCCTCCTAGAAGAAGCCTTCAGTCTGGTTTGCGGTAGGCCGGTGGTTCTAGCTGGATCTTCTTCTATGCACGAAACAATGCAATTTATTCCGTGCACAGAAGAACATCTGCGGTCTTCCTCCACCAGTAATTAGCTAGAAGTCGTAATATGACTGATATACTGCTAAAACGACGTAAAACCCGATAAAAACCAAACCAAACCCCCTTAGACTGTTTCTAGAGCCTCACCTCACCTCACCAAACACTTAAGTAAAATTAGGCTTTTTGAAACCATTGGCAAATGTCCTATTTATCACAATTATTTCAAAAAATGAATTTTACAGAGGCATCAAAAAGGCGTCAGTAGGAGGGAATGGGTTTTAATCATTTCCTTCATAAAATGCGTTTTCACTCCTTTGCAAACAGAGTAGACCCAGATCAGACGGCTCCTGTAGGAGCTGTCTAATCAGGGTCTGTCTGTTTGCCTATGAATTTATAATAGATCTGATCTTCAATTTCTATAATACCAAATTATCCTGTGCACATATGTTTTAAAACAACAGCAAATAAATGTTCATGGTGTTATAGTTTCTTGAATGAATATTAAACAATATTTAACATGTCCTCCCAGCCCAATCGTCCGAAATTAATATGTAATGAAAATATGTAATATCAATGAGTTTAATTTTCTTGATTGTAGAGGAACGGGCTACCGATTTTTATAAGGCAACAATATGTCCATCGCGGTAGAAGTTACAATTATGTCGCATATCACGATCGCACTTACAAAATGCTTAGGCGAATGTTATTATTATTATATCACATTTATATGGCGCTCTTTTCACTTTTCAATATAAGACGCCGTTTAACATGCCGTCTCATCAGGATAAAAACCCATTTTACAATCTGTCAGTATTTGCTAACAATCCTTCAACTAGTTGGAAGTAAATAAAACAAATATCAGCCCAATGTTTAACATTGAGCCTTCTGAGTGATGGATGTTTTGATCCAGATGAGACGCTGAGTAACTCGGCGTCTGATCTGGATCCAAACATTTCGGAACTATGACCGTGTTGTTGAAAAGAAATACCAGGCCAATGAACTGTTATCGATCATATATTCTACAAAGGTTTTCTCAGCAGGCTAAAGGTTCAGAAGGCCTTGTAGTTTACAGTGATATAAGGGTTAATATCGTTTATTTTCGACCATCTTGCAGCGATGACCTGTCAATCATATAAGCAATAAGCGTTGTTATGAACAAAAGAGAGCAGTCCAAAGATCAACACGTTTCTCGACTAATTAGTTGATGACTTTGGGCTACTATACTCGCGCAAGGTCCGAAGGACTTACAAATTTGTCACCAAACGTATTCGCTCTCTGAAAGCAGAATAATTCTCTCTGGAAAGGAGAATGGATATGTACGGATACGATGTGCACAGTGTCACAGTGTAAGGAATATGGAAGCAGTTTGAACGGTTTGTATTGTAATATGTTATTTATCATTCGAACAATGAACGGTTTGTATTGTAATATGTTATTTATCATTCGAACAAATTAACATGTATATTGATATACAGTAAAACATCTCCATAAGGGCCTTTAAATTGTGTTAATTAGTTGGTGTTTAGGGCAGTTGGCTGCTTAAAGCCATGTGATACTTAATGTAATTTATGGGCCGTTACTGTACTGTACCATAAAATTCATGTAAGAAATGATGACATCATGAGTATTTATTTGCTGCATTTGTATCATTTTTATGTATGTGAAATTAGGAATATTTGACCATGACAGAAACTCTAAAATCAAATCTATATAAAGTTTTTAGCAAACAGACCAGACCCTGATCAGACGATTCCTACGGCCTGATCCACGTCTAGCCACTTTGCAAACAAACCAGACACTGATAAGACGATTCCTAAGGTCTGATCCACGTCTAGCCACTTTGAAAACAGATCAGACACTGATCAGACGTTTCTTAGTCTGATCCACGTCTAGCCGCTTTGCAAACAGACCAGACACTGATCAGAAGTTGCCTAAGGTCTGATCCACGTCTAGCCACTTTGCAAACAGAGTAGACCCAGATCAGGTGGATCCTACAGGATCGTCTGATCAGGGTCTCCTCTGCTTGCTTTATGAAATAACATAGATTTAATTCTGCAGCTTCTGCTATTTCCAACATTATATGAGTTCAAATGCATCCAATTGATATGCATGATGTCATTATTTCGACTAGACTTTAGAATCTGTCTGCGCCTAAAGTTTATCCATTAACTATTCATTTCATTTCACATACTAGGGTTAGGTTAGGGTTGAGATTAGGATTGTGATTAGGGTTGAGTCGTGGTAAAGATAATGGTATAAAATGCTAAAAATAGGTGCGGACAGATTCTTTAAGTGCTCCATTATTTCTTACACGAGTATTCATGGAGTTTAGTGGTATACAAGGTCGAATCTTGAATTTTATTTTTGTTGTTTCCTTAATTATTCACTTCATTTACAATTTTGTTTTGAATTGCGAATATATATGTGCCATCGTTCGATCTGACCAGGTTATTTGAAGTATCAGTGTCGCTTATCAAGACATGTTGAAGCTTCATGTAGAGTGAAATTCATGCATAAAGATTTACTGTTATATACGGTGGCACTGAGGTGACATATGCAAGAATTTTTTTCAAGTTTGTTTTCCCGAGATAATTTTTTTTATTATCTCGAGAATACGAAAAAAAGTTCGTTTTTACGAGATAATTTTTTTTATTATCTCGAGAAAACGAAACAACGTTCGTTTTCCTGAGATAATTTTTTTTATTATCTCAAGAAAACGTAGTTCGTTTTTACGAGATAAAAAAAATTATTATCTCGAGAAAACGAAACAAAGTTCGTTTTCCTGAGATAATTTTTTTTATTATCTCAAGAAAACGAAGTAGTTCGTTTTTACGAGATAAAAAAAAATATTATCTCAAGAAAACGAAACAAAGTTCGTTTTCCTGAGATAATTTTTTTTATTATCTCAAGAAAACGAAGTAGTTCGTTTTTACGAGATCATTTTTTTTATTATCTCGAGAAAACGAAAAAAGTTCGTTTTCATGAGATAATTTTTTTTATTATCTCAAGAAAACGAAGTAGTTCGTTTTAACGAGATAAAAAAAATTATTATCTCGAGAAAACGAAATAGTTCGTTTTAACGAGATAATTTTTTTTATTATCTCGAGAAAACGAACCAAAGTTCGTTTTCCTGAGATAATTATTTAAGTCGTGCGCACGACTTAATAAGCCAATCAGAACCCTCCGTCAGAGTCAATTGTTCATCTATTGGGTTCCTCGTTTCCCGCTTAGCGAGGCTCGATAGATTTGCAAACACTTTTGACCTAGATCAGACAACAAGTAACAAACGTCTGATCAGGATCTAAGCTGTTTGATACTCGGGCAATATAATTTTTCCAAAGTAAGCGAATCAGAAGAAGTTACGAATTTATGTGGAAGTGAATTATTTTTGCTGCGTGATAAGAGTTATCCCTTTCCTCGATATATACGCATTTATTCACCACTTTTGCAAACAAAGAAGACCCGCATCAGACAGTTCCTATAGGAGCTACCAGATCAGGGTCTATTATGTTTCCTTAGAAAATGTCATAAATCAAGATTTTAACTTTCTACGCCAGAGTAGGCCCTGAACAGATAGCTCCTGAAGGATTTGTCTAACCAGGGTCTTCTATGTTTGCTTAGAACATATACTAAAATATAGAATATAGGCTAGATCTACTTCCTCAAAAATCTTATCAGTTTGCTCCTAAATAAATATTTATTATATCGGTATATTCATAGTGATGGAGCCTTTCACGAATAGCCATGTATAGGAGTGCATGGGTTAATATAAAGAATCGCAGTTGTGTATAAACCTGTTGAAAGCCGGGAAGATGTACTCGACATATGGAAAAACGGATGGACGCTATCCATAAACAATTTAACCATTTCCTTCATAGTTTCTATTAAAACTTAATTTTAGGTAGATCTAGTTATATAAATTTACATGCATTCATAAGGGTAGAAACTCTCTTTAATATTTATGGAGGAAATGGTTAGCGTATCAACGCGACTAACATTTGCGTCTATTGAAAATTGTATAGGCCTACATGTACTTTGGTCTCATATCTAACCAATCTGATTCACTGCTTTTGTATAGTAAACCAATTACAAGCCTTATTTAGAACTACTCAAAGTCATACTACTACTACTACGCGTCATAGTGATGTTTGATACGTCACGGTAACGTTATTATTAGTTATGCAGGGCTTAGTGTCCCTAATTTGGACTATACACTGCCAGCAAATATTTGTATGGGACGAGGCGAAAATTTCAAGTATTTACACGCATATTTTGCATCATAGGTCTACGTGTATGGCTTGCCGTAGGAAAGCAAGGGAATTACCTCCCTTTAATAGAATTAAATAAAATATTTTGTAATTGCCTCAAATCTCGTTTATATGTTTTGTGTTTTCTTTTTTATCACTGTAAAACTAATTAATTTTTATATTTCAACTCCAATTAAAGCATAAATTATATGTATGCATTTTTTAAAACTATAGTGGATGAACATAAAATATTATTATAGGTAATAGAAAAGCATATGGCTGTCAAATAAGGGAAGTAACTCTTGTAAAACCTTGATAAGGATTTTAGTACCCTCATAAAGAATCTATAGGGGTTTCTCGTGACCTCTATTGACCAATGGAATGACAAGAATTTTGTAGGAGGTAAGATAAACGCAATTATGACGTCATATAAGTTCACCCCTTGTCTCGGCCATGTTCTCATAGGCCTCAAATACTTGCGAAAACTGTTGACTCTGATGGAGGGTTCTGATTGGCTTATTAAGTCGTGCGCACGACTTAAAAAATTATCTCAGGAAAACGAACTTTGGTTCGTTTTCTCGAGATAATAAAAAAAATTATCTCGCAAAAACGAACTTTGGTTCGTTTTCTCGAGATAATAAAAAAAATTATCTCGTAAAAACGAACTCCTTCGTTTTCTTGAGATAATAAAAAAAATTATCTCATGAAAACGATTTTTTTCGTTTTTTCGAGATAATAAATTTATTTATCTCGTCAAAACGAACTACTTCGTTTTCTTGAGATAATAAAAAATATTATCTCAGGAAAACAAACTTTGTTTCGTTTTCTCGAGATAATAAATTTATTTATCTCGTCAAAACGAACTACTTCGTTTTCTTGAGATAATAAAAAATATTATCTCAGGAAAACGAACTTTGTTTCGTTTTCTCGAGATAATAAAATAAATTATCTCGGGAAAACAAACTTGAAAAAAAATTCTTGCATATGTCACCTTAGTGCCACCGTAGTTATATGCTCAGAATCCGTAATATAACGGCTGAGAAAAGGTGCGCCGTAAAACCTCCCTGAAACGACTACTCAGAACAAGTCTTATTACGAATATTTCAAACAATGGAAGCTTGATGTAGAACGCAAACAATTTGCAACAAGCTCCCATTCTCCATTACTTCGTTCTGCGCTAAGCTACCGCGTCGTTTCAAGGACACTTAGACGCCTAGTTACTCCGTGTCTCACCAGGGTTACATTAATACACTTTAATTCATTTAAACACCTAGTTACTCTGAATCTCACCAGGGTTACATTTGTAATTCATTTAGACACATAGTTACTCCGTATCTCACCAGGGTTACATTAGTAATCCATTTAGACACCTATAGCTAGTTATTCCGTGTCTCACCAGGGTTACATTAGTAATCCATTTAGACACCTATAGCTAGTTATTCCGTGTCTCACCAGGGTTACATTAGTAATCCATTCAGACACCTATAGCTAGTTATTCCGTGTCTCACCAGGATTACATTAGTAATTCATTTAGACACAGTTACTCGGTGTCTACTTCATGCCTCACCAGTGTCTAAAATGTTTGAAATTCTAATGATGTTTGAAATACATTGTAACTGAAGTAAAAATCCACTTTGAACCACGAAGCAGACGACAACCACATCAGACGAAATTTGTTTGGCGGGGAAAGGTTAAACTTTATAACAGGGTAGATCTATTGACTTTTTTGTCAGATGCCGCGTCGGTGACATGGCGACTGGGCTGACCTGGGTCTATACTATTTGCAAAATACCGATGTGAGTTTATTTCTTGGAATCGTTCAGTTCAAACAGTCTTTGAATTTATTCACAGGTCTGGCACAGCTTGCAAATTCGGTATTTTGTACAAGTAACACGTGCACACCGGAATACAACAATGCGCATGACGTTACAGCAGAACCGGAAATTGCTAAAACCTTGACAGACCTTGATACTGATGATGATGATGATGATGATGATGATGATGATGATGATGATGATGATGATGAATCCTTCATGAATTTGTTTGGGGACTAAAATACCAGAAGAAACAAATTACAAACAAAAACGCAAGAACTGAAAGCGCCATAAAAAGTTTACCAATTTCAAACTTTCATACATGTACTACGAATTGCCAACTACTAACAAAATAGAAATAATATACTGTATTTTCTCTAGCAAACACTCCCGGTAGAGTTACATTTATAAAACAAGAGGGTCATTAACCATATGTCGCTCACCTGAGTTACAGTAATACATCGGCAATGTTATTTTTTCAGCAGACAATATTTCTAGCAGATGACAGAAACTTAGTGTTAACCCTTTCATTGATGAGCACTTCTTGAACTGAAATTAATACACAGTTTGGATTCAGATCTCATTCTGATACCAAATAACTGGTGACCAAGATCTAAACTGCTTACAACTTGTGACAATGCCTAAAACATGCCTAAAACCGATATTTTAGAAATTCAAGCAGAAGACAATTCTAAAGCAGGCGAAATTACAGATCTATGTGAAAGGGTGATTATGGTACAGTTGATGTTCTACTATACAGTAAGCATTATGTAACACGCCAGCTGGAAGTCAGTACTGCAACATTTAAACTAGTTTCTAACGTGAAAAAAGTATATTTAAAAAGTAATGACCCCACAGGACAGGACCAATTTTGACCCCAGCATTATGATTTTAACAAACTTAGTAAAGGTATACTAGGTAAAGCTATACACCAAAAATGGGCCATATGGTTTTTGACAAGAAGATTCTTAATACACTGATAGGCTCTATATTGATATTTGGCAGCTTAGTGACCAACCTCCAATAAAGTGATCTCCCCTATTCGTTATGCTGAAGAGGTAAGCGAGATCACTGTGAGGAAATTGGTAGGCTACTAGCTAGCTCTGAATAAGGGGAAACCTTTACACTGTTGTTTCTGATGTTTAGAAGTCTATAGCCCCAGGGTGGGGGGAGGGGCATTTTTGGCCGAGGGGTCACGCTTTGAACAAACTTCCTAGAGGTCTATTAGCCTTAGGTGATGTTTCATACCAAATATCTAAGCTCTAGTATATGTGGTTTCAGAGAAGATTTTTAAAGGTTTTCCTATACAAGTCTATGCAAAACTTATAAGTCCTGGGATAGGGCCATTTTTGGCCCAGGAGTCATAATTTGAACACACTTGGTAAAGGACCATTAGATGATGCTACATACCAAATATCAAAGCTCTAGGGTTTGTGGTTTCAGAGAAGATTTTCCTATACAAGTGTATGCAAAACTTATAAGCCCTGGGGCAGGGCCATTTTTTGCCCAGGGGTCATAATGTGAACAAACTTGGTAAAGGACCATTAGATGATGCTACATACCAACTATCAAAGCTCTAGGTCTTGTGGTTTCAGAGAAGATTTTTAAAAAAAAAAAACCCTGATAAACCCGGTTTGGGACTATGTTCGGCCAAGGGGTAATAATTTGAACAAACTTGGTAGAGGTCTTTTAGGTGATACTTCATACCAAATATCTAAGCTCTAGAGTATTTGGTTTCAGAGAAGAAGATTTTTAAAGGTTTTCCTATATAAGTCTATATATAAAACTGCTTTCAGAAAACAATTTTAAAGATTTAAAAAAAACTGATAAGCCCCGGGTGGGGCCATTTTGGCCCAGGGGTCATAATTTGAACTAATTTGGTAAAGGACCATTAGGTGATGCTATATACCAAATATCAAAGCTCTAGGATTTGTGGTTTCGGTTAAAGATTCAAAACAAAACATAAGCAGTGGGACGGGGCCATTTTGGCCCCAGGGGTCATAATTTGAACAAACTTGATAGAGAACCCCCTAAGGTACATTTCTGTGAAATTTAGTTGAAATCCTCCCAGTCGTTTAGGAGAAGTCATTTGAGACAGATTTACAGACGGACGACAGGAGGTCACAATAGCTCACCTTGAGCCTTTAGCTCATGTGAGTTAAATAAAGCTTCTTGCATTTTGTACACGGCTGGCTCATATGGGTGTTTTCTGCATTGCTTTCAGTCTGCATTAAGTTAACAGCTGTATTTTGACAAAAAAACAAACAAAAACCTTTATTTATTTAATAAATGGTTATATGATTATTTTTGTTTTATTGATTACTAGTCCCCCCTCCTTCCCCTCCCAATCCTACACAGAGTATGGAAGCACACAAAGTAATTGAGCGTTTATTAGAGTGGTGGCGTTTATTAAGGAGAATGCAGTATTTCATGGTTATATGGGTGTTAGTCGTTTTATTGAGATCATTTTTACCCCCACCCCAACACACACACGACGTTTATTAGTGTGGTGTGGTTTATTGGGGGAGAATACGGTATTTCATGTCTGGTCGTTTTAATTTGTAGTAAGAGATGGATAAAATAACTCATAACCCTTCTGCTAAATACAGAATACAGTATTTCATGGTTATATGGTTTTTAGTTGTTTCATTGATCAGTAGCCTCTAATTATTACTTGTATGCATTCCTCTAATTAGCACTTGTATACATTCCTAAAGTTAGTATATGTATACATTCCTCTAAGACTAACTAGCACCTGTATACATTGCTCTAATTAGCCCTTGTATACATTCCTCCAATTAGCACATGTATACATTCCTCTAACTAGCACCTGTATGCAATTCCTAAAAAATAGCTGACCAACTGATTAACCAATTGATCATCTAACCGACTGATCGATAGACATGATAGTATTGATTGATAGATACCACTTCCCTACCATTTTTTATGTGTGTGTAAAATCTAATACTTCAGAATTAAGTTGGCATACAGAATGGCACACTAACAGACATACTACGTGTATATCTATAATTACAATTACCAAAACGTTGGGCAACTTTAATGTATACTTACATTATACAATGAAGAGAACTGTGCTAAAATGTATATGGCCAACGTTACACACATACTTTATGTTAAACCATTTACCTTATGAATATTTATTTTAACCCTTCCCCTGTTTTATGTTTATTCCAAATTTTAATACCTACTGAATATTCATGGACAAAATAGTTATAATGAAATATGGAAGATGGAATATTGTAGCCATTTTAGAAAGCAAAGAAGCAGATCTGTCAAATTCTATCAGCAAACAGAGCAGACCCTGATCAGAAGGCTTCAACATGAGTCATCTGATCTGGGTGTACACTGTTTGCAAGTGTGTGAAAAGGTGTTTCTGTTAAGTAAATGGTTTAAGAGAACAAGACAATAATCTAGAAGTCACATAATTATGTAAAATACAAGGGGCTATAATGTTTATCAAACATGCACAAATCAGTAAATACATAATTCAAACAAATTCAGAAGAGTTATTTCCCTTTGACAGTAAAATATCACTAGGCGGATGGGTGGGGGAACGTTTGCACTGATAAAGATAGGTTTTACATCGTATAATTCTTAACTTTTTATCTTATGAATATTCATTATAGGGATTTGCAAATGGAATATGAAAAAGCAATTAACATAACACTTTCCCGCATATAAACGCCTTTGCAAACAGAGTAGACTCAGATCAGATGGCTCCTATATACAAGTATTTTATGGTAAAGGTAGGTGGATGCTTAAAGCAAGGTGAAAGTAAAACAGAATGCTCCCATAGGTGCGTTGTTTTACTTTCACCTTGCTTTAAGCAACCACCTGCCCAAAATACCAATTAATTTACACACGTTAGTGGTCATTATACAGAGGTTTTACTGTATCTGATTCTACAAAATGTGTCACAGGAAAAATATTACTTGAAAAAGTTACATCATAAAAATTCAGCTAACAGATATTCATGATGTCATTATTTCTTACATGAATATTGAACAGGGAAAAGGTTTAAAGAAAGTTTGAATTTTCCCTTCTTATCTATTCCTTTTGTGTAGCTAAATGAGACAAGATAAAAACGGGTTTCTTTGCAGTTAAAGTTGTTTGGTTCTGACAAAGGAACCAGATATGGTATTTGAAGTTCTGTATTAAGTCGATTAAAAATCTCAATCTCTACTCTCAGATTCAAAAAGAAAGTCTGGGTCTACTCTGTTTGCAGTGGCGTGAAAAGGTGTTTCTATGAAGTAAAGTGTTTAACCCTTTCCCTCATAATAGGATCTGCTCTGTTTGCTAATTAGTTTCCAAAATGGCTACAATGTTCCACTTTCCAAATTTCATTATAACTGTTTAAACCATGAATATTCAGAAGGTATTGACAATTTGCAATAGACATAGAACAGGGAAAGGGTTAAGAGAACAAGGCAATTTTCTACAAATCATCAAATGTATATTCCAAACAAAATTAAATGAGTTGTCTCCCTTTGATTGTAATTTACCACCAGGCTAAATAGGTTTTACACCATATTATTCTAAACCCTTTATCTGATGGATTTTCTAAATGGCATATAAACAAACAATTAAATATACAATAACGACTGTAAGACAAATAAATTAGATGGATTTCGATTTTCTAAATGGTATATGAACAAACAATTAAATATAAATGAAAAAGAATTAAAGAAATTATAATGACTAACAATATCAATTAGATGAATTTTCTAAAGTGCATACATATGATCAAAGAATTAAAGTAATTTTAATTTAATTTACTAATCTTATCTATTCTTCCGATTTCACAATAATTTTTGCAAGTCAGGTGAGACAAGTAAAAACTTCTCTCTTTGTAGTTCAAATTGTTTGACAATCTTAAAAATTGTTTAATGTTTGCCTTCTTATATACATTTTATGCTTTTGCAGACAGAATAGATCCAAAACAGACTGGGTGTGCTTTGTTTGCTTAATATGAGATTATAATGGATCTGACTACAGTATCTAACTATACCAAAACTGTATGTGTACATATGCCATTTAAAAAATTCAGCTAACAGATACTGATGATGTCATTATTTCTTACATGGATGTTCAACAGGGTAAGGGTTAAACGAAGTTGGACGAATTATTTTGACAAATAAAGCAGATGTTACATTAAGAAGGTCACACACTTTTAACCCTTTACTCCATACATTTTTCCTTGTCTCTGCAAACAGAGTAGCTCCAGACCAGACGGCTCCTTTTGGAGCCGTCTGTTCACTGTCTGTTCTATTTGCTTATGAAATAATATAGATATGATTCTACAGTTTCTGTCATGGCCAAAAGCTCCTGTGTAATCATGTGTCATTATCCAATTTATCTAATTAATAATCATGATGTCATTTTTTCTCAGTTATATTTCAATGGAAAAGGTTTAAGTCGATTAAAAATCTCAATCTTGATTCGCAGACTTTTTTTTAAAAAGAAAAGGAGCAGCATGAGATCTTCTAAAGCACATAAAAACTACTAAGTATTCAAAGTTATATCTACCCTCATAACCATTGCAACACAAACATGGCAGACATGTATATTCTGATAATTCATAACATAATATATGTACAGTAAAACCTTTCTAAAACCACCATTCAAAACACACCTAAGTGTCATTATAACCATGGCAACACAAGCATGACAGATGTATATATTCTGACAATCATAATTCATAACATAATGCATGTACAGTAAAACTTTTCTAAAGCCATCATTTGATGCTAAATGTATATTAAAGCAGGAGGAAAGCATGTGTTTTAATTCAGAAACATGTTCCGCGACTTTAGAAAATGCGTTTTTGCGTTGGTGGTTTTTACCTTTTCCACCTGAATGTTTAATAGTAAAAATTCATGATACATTCAATATTGTAGACGCATTTTTAAATGGAGCTGGTCTGATCTGGGTGTATTCTGTTGCAAATTTACCAAATGTGCTAATTGAGTAAAGAGTTAAAAGGTAATCTAGATGCTTCCATTTAGAACTTTTGTACGGAAAAAACTACAGGTTTAAGGGAAACTGAACAGACCATAATCAAAGACTCTTGGGCATGCACTGTTTGCAAGTGCTCCAATTAATTTCCCCTCTTTCAATGAGTCGAATGGTTGTAAATTTGACAGAGGAATTATATCAAACATATCCATAAAACAAATAATCTTTCTAAAACAAACATGCCCTATTGTATGTTTGTTTTGTCTTTGTGTGTCACTTTATGTTTTTGATAGTTGTGTGTTGCTGTGGTTTCTTGTGTTGCTGTTCGGGCGACTGCTTGTTCTGTATGTGGTGTTTCCTGCATGCCTCATGTTTGTACTTGTAACAAGTAATGTATTTACCCTTTACTCCATAGAGACGCCCTTTTTGCACGTTTTCAAACAGAATACACCAAGATCAGATAGGTTCCTACTTAATATTCATACAGTCATGGTCATTTTGCCTTAAATGAATAATCGTGGAACAAAGAGTTAACCCTTTCCTCCATAGAAACACCTTTTCATTTGAAAAGAGAGTAGACCCAGATCTTATAGCAGCCGTCTGAAAAGGGTCTGCTCAGTTTGTTTATGAATCTGACTACATTTTCTACCAGTATCAAAACATCCTGTGTACATTTGCAATAATAAACACTCAGCTAATAAATATCCATTATATCATTAATTCTTACATAAGTAGTGAGCAGGGTAACTACACCATGGATTGTACATACAAGCCCAGTATACATGTAATCTGACTAATCTATGTAGGACTTACTAATTGTCAATACTGTAACCTTGTATTCAGCTTGCTGCACAAATCGTGTTCTTTAACCATTTCCCTCATATAAACATGTATTCGCGCCTTTGCAAACAAAGTAGACCTAGATCAGATGGCTCCTACACTTTGCAAACAGAGTATACCCAGAACAGATGGCTCCTGTATGAACCATCTGATAAGAGTCTGCTCTGTTTACTTTTGAAATTATAATATATCTGACTGCAGTTTCTATCAATACTAAATAAACCTGAGTACATGTGCCACTGTAAAAGTTCAGCTGATGAATATTCATGATGTCTTAATTTCTTACATTTTTATTCCACAAGGAAATAGTTAGACTATTTTACCGGTAAAGGACTTAATTAAATAATGCTTTTGTTTCTTGAAATTATATTTTGTCAGAGTGTAGAAGATGTTCGATCCTAATGAGATACTGACGTGTTCGAAATCTTATCTGGATCCAAGCTCCAATTTATCTGGAATGCTGACATTTGGATCTAGACCTGTTTAAACAACACATGCAGAAACGTAGCTGAATCCAAACATGTTTGCATCATAACTACCTATATGTATATATGGGTCAGGTGGGATGGGGGTTGTGGGTTGTGCTCCCCCGTATAGGAGCTACTTATGCTCTATTTATCACAATGGTTTTAAAAGATGGCACGTACAGAGGCATCAAAATACATCAATATGAGGGAATGGGTTAAAGTTTACATGACAAGACACAGTATATCTCTCTTAACCTTAGACAACGACCCTGATTTGTTATCAACATTTTAGAGTTTATCTCCGTATATCTATGCATACATTTCATGACAGTGAAAATCAACTATGTACAACAACTTTTATGTACATGCTAACCGATAATCTGTATTGGAGTTACCAGCAGAATGTTTCAATGAAACAGCCCTGCAGTCATTAAAAGCACATGACATCTAAACACAGAAATAACTAGAGGTTTGTTTTTGTCACAAAAAAAGATGTCTCCCCCTCCCATCCTCTTTCAAAAACACAAGTGTAATGTCTGTAACTCCAAACTTATCAGGGTCTAATTTTAAGTCATCAGGGGAAATAACTCCAACATTATCAGGAGGAGACAATTCAAAAAACCCGAGTACACAACAATACATGCTGGTCAACATTCCTGTGAAGTTTGGTGACTCTAGTACTAGTGGTTTCAGAGATATGCATGACACAAAATAAAGTATCTCTTATTTTAAGTCATAAGGGGCACTAACTCCAAAGTTATCAGGGGGAGACAATTAAAAAGCCCAGATGCACAACTCATGCTGGTGAACATTCCTGTGAAGTTTGATGACTCTAGCCCTACTGGTTTC
The DNA here is from genome assembly GCA_963576725.1 of Azorinus chamasolen. NCBI lineage: Eukaryota > Metazoa > Mollusca > Bivalvia > Cardiida > Solecurtidae > Azorinus > Azorinus chamasolen. The sequence continues at coordinate 55,945,006 of OY755252.1, forward strand.
AGAGATACGTGCAGCACAAAGTTTCTCTAATTTTAAGTTATCATATCAGGGGCAATAACTCAATAATTATCACGACACTAAGTAAAGTTTGTCTAATTTTAAGTAATCAGGGGCAGTAACTCCAAAGTTAACAGGGGGAGACAATTCAAAACTCTCACGTGCAAAACAACTCATGTTAGTGAATAATCCTGTGAAGTTTGGCGACTCTAACCCTACTGTTTTTCAGAGATATACGCGACACCAAGTTTGTATACATTTAAGTGTTCATATATGGGGCAATAACTCAAGAATTATCAGGGGGAGACAGTTCAAAAATCATAGGTGCACAACAACTCATGCTGGTGAACATTCCTGTGAAGTTTGGTGACTCTAATACTAGCGGTTTCAGAGATACGCGCGACACAAAGTTTGTATAAATTTAAGTGTTCATACCAGGGGCAATAACTCCAAAGTTATCAGGGGGAGACAATTAAAAATAACAGGTGCACAGCAACTCATGCTGATGAACATTCCTGTGAAGTTTGGTGACTCTAGCCCAACTGGTTTCAGAGATACGAGCGACACAAGTTTGTGACGTACAGACAGACGGACGGACGGACAGATGGACGGACGGACAGACAGACAACTCTGGCAAAAACAATATGTCTCCCCATAAATGGGGGAGACATAATAAAGTCCTGCATGAAGCTATCAACTGACCAACCAGACAGTAAGCGTATGGTCTTTTAAATAGTCTCTTTATACACAGTTTCAAGTCACTTTTTAGCAGACAATGGAACGTTGCATGTGCAAATCCATTGCAAAAGTTAGCATTTAATATAAACAGTCACCTTGTATCAGTAACACAAAGTTGGTATTGTAAGTCTGTATCACATAGATACTATACATAGAACTTCAATGATGTACATAACACACAGATACCATGAACCAAGAACTTTGATTAATGACTTGTTTCACTTTCTTCAGTATACAAACTGCATGGATTATCACAATTCACACTAGTTCCCTTGTCTAGCCAACTTCTCATAATTGTCACATCATCTGTACAAACACTGTCTGTAGAAGACCTGAAAAATATGGAAACACATGAGAGTCATCTGATCATCTTCAATGCTGTACATATATAAGTTGCCTCAGACCTGAGAACATTCAAAGGCATGACAATTGTTCAAGTTCTACACTGTCAGTTTGAAACTCATTTGCATCCGCATTATTCGATCCCCTGGTAAATAAGACCCATCTCAAGTATAATGCTCACGACTCAAGATAATTCAGAATCAGTAAGATTGTTTACAATCAACTTAAATTATCTGCTAGAATCTGCTACCTGTAATTTAAATTATACTGAATGAAGGAGTGGGACTTCTTACATGTGTATCTTGACGAGGACTTTTAATTGCATTAATCTTAACCAGACGACCCTTTGCTTGCTATTCACGTCAATATACCTACCTGTAAATAGTGAAGACCCTGATGAGACAGCTCCTGCAGGATCTGCACTATTTACAAGTTGATTGTGCAACCAGTGCACTCCACAGCAGTGATTGCACAGCGCAATACTTGTACACAGTGAAGATATATGTAATTATACAACAAGACATGGGTAAAGAAGGAGATATGTATTTTAAAATTCAGAAAGCGAAGGGTTAATTGTATCAATCTTAAAAAGTTAAAATCATGATGAGGATCATTGTTTCACATGGGACTTCTAAAAGCTTGACGAGGCCAAATTAACAGTACGTTAATGACTCTTAACATCATCATTGTGACCTTAACTCTTCCTTTATATACAAACACGTACATACACAGATCATACTCCTGAAGGAACCGTCTTATCAGGGTCTGCTGTACATGTATGTGCTTAATATGTCATGATACAGATCTGATTTTACAGTTTTTATCAAAGCAAAAAATTCCCTTGAAAATGTTACAATTATAAAAACAAGAGGGCCAAAATGGCCCTTAATTGCTCACCTGATTACTATAGATTTAAGATTAGTCCCAGGATGGGGCCAATATTGACCTAAGGGAATAATGTTGATAGTGGATCATGCGCAGTGAGAACAAGATTTTCAAAGATTGAGAATATTGATTTTTTCAAGACAATCATTCTGACCAATGAAGATTGGGCTAAAAATGTGACATCTAGAGTGATTTTTCTAAGATTTGACCTAGTGACATACGTTTAAAATTAAACTGTTATCAGGAAAATCATTTTGACTAATGTTCATGAACACTAGGGTAAAAATGTGACCTCTAGCGTGTTCACAAGGTTTTCCTACCATCTGACCCAGTGACCTAGTTTTTGACACCACGTATCCCAATTTTGATCTCATTCAAGATTTTATCAAGACAATCATTCGGACTCCTGAAGTTTCATGAAGAGTGTACAAAAGTGTGACCACTAGATTGTTAAAAAGGTTTTGCTACTGTTTGACCTAGTGACCTAGTTTTTTACCCCACTTGACCCACTTTCAATCTCATCCAAGATAATATCAAAACAATCATTCTTATTAAGTTTCATGAAGATTGGACTGAAAATGTGACCACTAGGGTGTTCACTAGGATTTTATACTATTTGACCTGGTGACCTAGTTTTTGACCCCACATGACCCACTTTCAAACAAGTCCAAGATTTTATTAAGACAATCATTCTGATAAAGATTCATAAATTCTGAAGGGAGGTGATAGATTGGGCTGAAAATGTGACCTCTAAACTGTTCACAAGGTTTTCTTACTATATGACCTAGTGACCTATTTTTTAACCCCACGTGAGACACTTTCAAACTCGTCCGAGATTTTATCACGACAATTATTCTGACCAAGTTTCATGAAGATTGGTCTAAAATTGTGACAACTAGAGTGTTTTACATGCAAATTGTTGACGAAGGACGACACACGACGGATGCCAGACATTCAAGTCTCCCAAAAGCTCACCCTGAGGTGAGCTAAAAACAGCTAATAAATATTCATGATCAGAGAGGGCAATTTCGTGGGTCTAGATGGTCTAAAAAGTAATAAAAAAGATTGGGTTGATTTAGTGTTATAATATATACGTATATATAACACTAAATCAATCTAATCAATTTATTTTTGACTGTTTAGACCATCTAGACCCACGAAATGGCCCCCTGTGTTCATGATGTTATTATTTCTACATGAATATTGAGCAGGGAATATGTTAATTGTGTCCAAGTTACTCCAAGACTTCTCATCTGGATCCAAACTGTTTGCAAATACCAGTTAGGTTGCAATTAAAATGAAGACTTATTCATTTAACACTTTCCCTAACAAACATTTCTGTATTAATTGGTCACCTCATGAATATTGATGAGGTGACCAATTCACACAAACACTTTTTGGCTTAGACACAAATTGTAGGATCAGATCTATATAAATTCCATATAATCATATTCATTATCAAACAGAGCTGAACCTGATCAGGAATTCATATTCATTTATGCCAAGGTTATTTCAACAGGGAAGGGCTTTAAAAAACACCTTTCTCTGTTGAAGCCATGTGAAAATTAATATCATGAATATTTATAAGCTGAATGTTTATAGTGGCATATGCACACAGGTTTCTTTGGTATTGGTAAAAAACACTTGTCAGATCTATGATAATTTCAGATCTAAGCAAACGGGGCATACCCTGTTCAGACGATTCCTACAGGAGTTGTTCGATCTGGGTCTACCCTTTTGGCAAAGGTATAGAAAGTATTTATGCGAAGGAAAGGGCTAAGAGACCCAAACAGTTTGGACTCTGATACAAAAATTACATGGCATCTAATCTGGAGGCAAACTGTTTGTAAATTTGTCCAATCAAATTTTGTATATTTTGTTACAGGTCAATATTAAAGTTTATGTCACGAAGTCTACATGTATGCAAACAGTGTGGATCTAGATGAAATGTGGAGTCACTTAAGATCTCATCAGGATGCAAACAGCTTGTCGATATAATTTTTTTTAATAGAAATACTGTCAAATACAAGAAAAAGTAACTTTGAGAATTGTAGTAGACGACATTTTGGTTGCACACCAAAACTGGCTTAGCAGCTGCATGCAAATAACTTGAAATAAGTTAACAATTTACTCCGTGACTAGTTACTAACGACACCTTTAGAAGTGAGTCATGCGACCTTTCTATGCCTTTGCAAACACAGTACACCCTGATCAGATGGTTCTTATAATACAGGGTCTACTGTGTTTGCACACCAAAACTGGTTTAAATTTGCATGCAAATATATGTTAGCCCTTTACTCCATAAATACACCTTTCTACACAAACAGTCTAGACCCTGATCAGATGGTTCAACTTCCTAATGGGTCTACTCCGTTTGCAAAGGCGTAGAAAGGCGTATTTATGCAGTAAATGGTTAACTATGAGCATCCTAACTGAGAAATTAGAGAATGCGTGAAAACCTCCGCAAAACGTTTGGATCCAGATGAGATATGGAGCCACTCAACCCAAACATTTAAAAAATGATTTTGTCAATTATCTAAATTCTTTAATCGAAATAGAATAAAAAAAATTTAAAATTATACAATTGTAGCAGATGACCTTTTTTGCACACAAAAAGTTCTGCTAATCATGCATTGAAGTTAATTCTATATAGTATACTCCATACATGTACAAATAACATATGCCTTTCTATGCCACAGTGGCAAACAGAGTAGACCCAGATCAGACAGATCTTATAAGAGCCCTCTGATCAGGGTCTGCTTTGTTTGCTTATGAAATAATACAGATGAGATTGTGGGATTCTGCCTTGGATAAAAATCCTGTCTTAACCCTTTCCTCCATAAATACGCCTTTCTGCGCCTCTGTAATTTGTAAAAGTCACTTAATGAAACCATTGTGATAAATAGAGCATTTGCCCTTATAGGAAACTACACATTTCTAAATTTTTCGCTTTCTCTAGTTAATGCCCCTTTTCGGTAGATTTATTCAAAGTGGATGGATCTAAAAATTGCATATATGGAGGAAAGGGTTAATATAATAATAGTATAAGAATTTTTAGACCCTTATACAGCTTGTTGGTTATTAATGATTTACTCCATATATATGCCTTTCTACACCTTTGCAATTTAAACAGAGTAACTAAACGCAGATCAGACAGCCATCTGATCAGCGTCTCTTCTATTTGCGAATAATATGGATGTTTCTACCATGGCCTAAAATTCATGCGTTCATCATGACATGTGCCATTATAAAAAAGATCAAATTATTACCAATTATGGTAATATTCCTGATATCATTATTTCAGATTTTTCTTATATACCTGCATGTCAGATATAAAAATGTTAACTTACCCCCATGTTTGTCTTCTATTCCAGTTTGTACACTTTAATGTTATTAATGTAGTCACGTGTGCCACTCCAACTACTAATATACAATCTTCCAGTGTTGTAGGTTATGTCCCAGGGGTTCAGGACCCCGTCTTTCTTCATTATAACAATAATTCCAAGCTGCCCACTTGGAGACAACTGGATAACACAGTCATTATCTCTACAACATACGTACAAACATCCATGATGGTCCATTGTTATTGCCCGTGGCCTCCGTAACCTGTCATTTCTATACGTCGCCATCACAACACCCTCGCGATTCAAACACACAATTTTGTGGCTACTCGCATCACACACATAGACCATACTTCCGTCTGGACTTGTTGTTATTCCTGTAGGCCATTCAAATAATTTGTTTCCTGTGCTGTCTGAGTCAATTTGTTGTAACAAGTTACCAGACATATCACAAATATAAACACAAGGAACAGGAACCACACTGGTCAGGAAGAGCTTTCCTCCATTGTAAGTGAGGCCATTATACCAACGGCCTGGTCCAGTTATAGTGCGACCCGCTGATAATGTTGGTGACAGAGAAATCAACTGGATACTGTTGGTAAATAACAGCGTTACTGCCAGCTCATCATCTCCAATCATTGTTATGTTGTAAGGCCATGATGTTAATGTGACTTTCTCATATTTGTTTCTATCTGTCATGTCTACAATCTTGACACAGTTGTTTTCCAAATCAGCCATTGCCAACCGTCCGTCTTTCAGCATAACAACGCCAAGAATGCGACAGTCATATGTGTCTGTAAAAGTTTTAACGTTGATGTCATGGAGGAACTTGGCAACTTTTGGTTGGTCAATCTGTGACAGAGTCCCGAGATGATTTAACGACGATGTAAGAGCATCAAGCTGGTCATGACGGTTGAAGACAACTCGTTGTAGTTTTATTGTTTGACTGATACGAGTTTGTTCCTTCTCCAGCGCTAAAAGTTTTTCCTTGGCGTATTTCATGGAGATGAAGAGTTTGTTTAAATGCTTCAACTCCTCTTTTCTGTCCAAGTCGGAGCAAATTTTCTTAACTTCTTTAATCAGGTCATCGAACGTCGGTGCTTGGCGTGTAAGAGAATCCAAACATTCTTTTCTCTGTCTTGACGCTTCATTAAGTAAACTTTCTTCTAATTTATCGAGAATCTGGTTGATGTCTTGTCGAAACTTTTTCACCTGAGCCACAGCCTGATCAAAACTATCATTTGTTTCTTGTTGACACCATTCTGACCGACTTTTATTAAACTCTAATTCAGCGATGAGCCTTTTCGTATCTCTGCGTATGTTTTTAAATTCAGCGCTGCTTGCCGTTGAGCTAGAAATCTCTGGTATGTAGAACACGTTGTCTTCACAGGTTCTGTGGTGTAGTGGAACACAAACACTGCACCCAAGTTGATGATGAAGGTTACAGTAGAATTTAATGGGCTCTTTTGGGTGTTTCTGACACATGTCTGTCAGTGGGTCCACATCCCCGGAAGCCCCAGGAAGTTGTTTTCTGCCTTGTGGTGGAGTGGACATTGTCGCCTTGTCCTGCAGAATGTGATTAACTAAAGCTGACGACTTTTTGTGGAAGTTGTTGCACTCAGTACACAAATATTCTTCACAGTTCAAGCAATACACGACGGCCTCCATTCGTTTTCCTTCTTTGATACACAGATCACAAATGATGGCGAAGTCTTCCTCCGACCCCGCCATGAATGTTCTTCTGAAAATATGCGACATTTTCGTTATTTTAGACTTTTTGTTCTTTCTTCCGCGTTCTTCCTAACAACAAAAGACACTTATAGAGAATGTATAATTTAATTTCAAACCAGTTGCAATTTACGGGATCTTGCGGGACATTTTTGCGGCCATTTTAAAAGGATTTAACAACTGATCTGTTTTGATACAGATCAACATCCAAACAATTTTGTCCACCGATTAATGAAGACTGGATGAGATCAGGGGTGAGGTGAGGTGAGGGTAGGTTGGGTGAGGTGAGATGAGTAGAGGATTTAAGGTATGATTTGGTAAGGTAGGTGAAGTGAGGTGAATTGAATTGAATTGAATTGAGGTGAAGTGATACGATATAAGGTGAGGCGATATGAGGTGGTGCGAGGCAAGGCGAAGCGAGGTGAGGCGAGATGAGGGGAGGGGAGGGGAAGCGATGTGAAGTGCATTGAGATGATGTGATATAAAGTAAGGTAAGGTTAGGTTAGGTGAGATGAGGGAAGAGGAGGGGAGGGAAGGGGAAGTAAAGTGAAGGGATATGAGGTTAGATGAGGTAAGGTGAGATGAGGTGATGTTAGGTGAGGTGAGGGAACGGGAGGGGAGGGGAGGGAAGGGGGTGGGAAGTGAATGAAGTGAAAAAAATGCGAACTAGGTGAGGTGAGGATGAGGTGAGATTAGGTGAGGTGAGATGAGGTAAGGTGAGGTGAGGTTAGGTGAGATGATCAAAGGGGAGGGGAGGGGATGGGAGGGGAAGGGAAGTGAAGTGAAGTGAAGTGAAGTGAAGTGAAGTGAAGTGAAGTGAAGTGAAGTGAAGTGAAGTGAAGTGAAGTGAAGTGAAGTGAAGTGAAGTGAAGTGAAGTGAAGTGAAGTAAAGTGAAGTGAGATGAGGTGAGTTGAGGTAAGGTAAGGTGAGATAATGTGAGGTTATGCGAACCAGGTGAAGTGAGGATGAGGTAAGGTGAGGTGATACGAGGTGAGGTGAGATGAGGTAAGGTGAGGTGATACGAGGGGAGATGAGATGAGGTGAGATGAGGTGAGATGCGATGATGTAAGGTGAGGTGATGTTAGGTGAGGTGAGATGAGGTGAGGTGGTGCGGACTATGTGAGGTGAGGATGAGGTAAGGTAAGTTGAGGTGAAGTAAGGTGAAGTAAGGGGAGGTAAGGTGAGGTGATGTGATGCGAAATGAGACGAGGTGATGTGAGGTGAGGTTAGGTAAGGTAAGGTAAGGTAAGGTAAGGTAAGGTAAGGTGAGGTGAGGTGAGGTGAGGTAAGCCGAGATGAGATGAGATGATATGAGGTGAAGTGAGGTGAGGCGAGATGAGGTGAGATGGGGTTAGGTTTGGGGAGGGGAGTGGGGGAGGGGAGAGGGGGGACGGAGGGGAGGGGAGCGGAGGGGGGTGAAAGCCCGGGTCCCAAGGGTAGGCTACCGATGAATTCGACACGCATACAAAGAAAAGATAATTTAACTGAAAAAAATCAGCAATCCGTTCCTTCACTTGTCTCTAATCTTTCAAATTGTCTCAAGTACCAGCTTACTAAGCCTCAGAAATTTCAAAATAAAGCGATCATGTTAAATGAAGTAAGGGAACAAACTCCTTGTAACCGGTGCAACGGTGAAAAATTGTCGCAATATGGAAAGTCATGTTCGCACTGCTTAATGTACATTTTCACATAGGCTCAAAGTCACACTTAACATATTAAACAAACGTTTTCATGAACATAAAATCGCTCCATTTTAGCGTGAAAAACAATTTCACAGTAGAATAGCAGAAATTACTAGCGAGATATATCTGCACCGGTATCGTGAGGCCACTGGTATTATGGGGTTTTACAGTATGATGTGAAGTGAGATGAGGTGAAGGTGAGGTGTGGTGAAAGTGAGATCATGTGAGGTGAAATAAGGCGAGGTGAGATGGGCAGGGTGAACTTAAATTAGGTCAAATTAGGTGGGTTGAGGTGAGGTTTGGTTAATTTAGTCGGGTTAAATGAGGTGATATGAGGTGAAGTTAAGTGAGATAAACAGGTTGAAGCAATATGACTCAAGTTGAGGGAGCCGTGTTGAGCCTAGCCGAGGTGACGTAAAGTGAATTTATTCTATAAACAAACTGAACAGACCCTCATCAGACTGTTCCTACTCTGTTTACAAATAAAAAAACCGTTTAGCTGTCAAGTAAAAGGTTATATAAGCATGGTGGTCTATAAGAATATGTGGTATCGTCATCCTCAATAAAAGCTTAATACGCATTACTTTCGTTCTGCATTTTTCTACAATCTGTGTTAACAAACAACAACAAAACTATGAGAATTCACCAAAAAAACAAAAGCATCACTAGGTACGATGTCTTCACTGAAAAACAGGAGTCACTATAGATAATTACTTCACAAACAAAGAAGGCAAAGACTCCGATCACTTGTGAAAATTGCTTATTTGTTTATCTGTATCACCAAGCAGTACAGTAGGCCATTGCTCCATAGATACGCCTTTTAACGCCTTTACAAACAGAGCAGACCCAAACTAGACGACTCCTCTTGTAGCAGCTGTCTCATCAGTGTCTAATCTGTTTGCTTACTTTTGTTTGTCTTGTACTTGTACTTTTGATCATGTTTGTAATGTTTATCTCTGGTGCTCGTGTGTTTGTTGTTGTTTTATGTGTTCATCTCATATGTGCGCGTGTGTTTGGGTGTGTGGTTATGTGTGTGTGGCATGCTGTCTACCAATGTTTTGGTGGTGGTTACGTCTTTTATGTGCCTTTGCCTGCTTGACTTTACTACTTCAATTACGAAAATATATAAATACGATTCTATACTTTCCGCCATTGCAAAACAGTCTCTTGTTCGTATGTTCTTATAAAAACGAGCTAATTGACATTTATGCATAATTTTATTTCATAAATGAATTTTCATGGAGCTAAGGATTTAATGCAAGACGGAAGTAATGCAGAAAGGAAAGCTCCCGTCTTTTTATGCATATTGTTCAGCCACCTGTCTTCTAAGACAGATAATCATGGACCAAGGATCATGGTGGTCGCCTTGTGAGTTTTACTCTGTAGTAAAATATATGTCATAAGGGTTACCTTTGTAACGTGAATAAACCGATTCCCTCCTAGAAGAAGCCTTCAGTCTGGTTTGCGGTAGGCCGGTGGTTCTAGCTGGATCTTCTTCTATGCACGAAACAATGCAATTTATTCCGTGCACAGAAGAACATCTGCGGTCTTCCTCCACCAGTAATTAGCTAGAAGTCGTAATATGACTGTTATACTGCTAAAACGACGTAAAACCCGATAAAAACCAAACCAAACCCCCTTAGACTGTTTCTAGAGCCTCACCTCACCTCACCAAACACTTAAGTAAAATTAGGCTTTTTGAAACCATTGGCAAATGTCCTATTTATCACAATTATTTCAAAAAATGAATTTTACAGAGGCATCAAAAAGGCGTCAGTAGGAGGGAATGGGTTTTAATCATTTCCTTCATAAAATGCGTTTTCACTCCTTTGCAAACAGAGTAGACCCAGATCAGACGGCTCCTGTAGGAGCTGTCTATAATCAGGGTCTGTCTGTTTGCCTATGAATTTATAATAGATCTGATCTTCAATTTCTATAATACCAAATTATCCTGTGCACATATGTTTTAAAACAACAGCAAATAAATGTTCATGGTGTTATAGTTTCTTGAATGAATATTAAACAATATTTAACATGTCCTCCCAGCCCAATCGTCCGAAATTAATATGTAATGAAAATATGTAATATCAATGAGTTTAATTTTCTTGATTGTAGAGGAACGGGCTACCGATTTTTATAAGGCAACAATATGTCCATCGCGGTAGAAGTTACAATTATGTCGCATATCACGATCGCACTTACAAAATGCTTAGGCGAATGTTATTATTATTATACCACATTTATATGGCGCTCTTTTCACTTTTCAATATAAGACGCCGTTTAACATGCCGTCTCATCAGGATAAAAACCCATTTTACAATCTGTCAGTATTTGCTAACAATCCTTCAACTAGTTGGAAGTAAATAAAACAAATATCAGCCCAATGTTTAACATTGAGCCTTCTGAGTGATGGATGTTTTGATCCAGATGAGACGCTGAGTAACTCGGCGTCTGATCTGGATCCAAACATTTCGGAACTATGACCGTGTTGTTGAAAAGAAATACCAGGCCAATGAACTGTTATCGATCATATATTCTACAAAGGTTTTCTCAGCAGGCTAAAGGTTCAGAAGGCCTTGTAGTTTACAGTGATATAAGGGTTAATATCGTTTATTTTCGACCATCTTGCAGCGATGACCTGTCAATCATATAAGCAATAAGCGTTGTTATGAACAAAAGAGAGCAGTCCAAAGATCAACACGTTTCTCGACTAATTAGTTGATGACTTTGGGCTACTATACTCGCGCAAGGTCCGAAGGACTTACAAATTTGTCACCAAACGTATTCGCTCTCTGAAAGCAGAATAATTCTCTCTGGAAAGGAGAATGGATATGTACGGATACGATGTGCACAGTGTCACAGTGTAAGGAATATGGAAGCAATTTGAACGGTTTGTATTTTTATATGTTATTTATCATTCGAACAAATTAACATGTATATTGGTATACAGTAAAACATCTCCATAACGGCCACTAAATTGTGTTAATAAAGTGGTATTTAGGGCAGGTGGCTGCTTAAAGCAAGGTGATAGTAAAACAGAACGCTCCTGTAGGAGCGTTCTGTTTTACTTCACCTTGCTTTAAGTAGCCACCTGCATTGAACACAAAATACTTAATGTAATTTAGTGGCCGTTACTGTACGTGTATACAATTCGTTGAACCCGTCACTCTATGAATATTCATGACTATGACGGAAACTGTAAAATCACATCTATATAAAGTTTTTAGCAAACAGACCAGGCACTGATCAGACGATTCTTAGCTCTTATCCACGTCTAGCCACTTTGCAAACAGACCAGACACTGATCAGGCGATTCCTAAGGTCTGATCCACGCCTAGCCACTTTGCAAACAGACCAGACACTGATCAGGCGATTCCGAAGGTCTGATCCACGTCTAGCCACTTTGAAAAGCCACCGAATGATGTCTGTATCAAGTAAGGCTTAACCCTTTACTTCATAGATGAGCTTTTATACGACTTTGCAAACAGAGTAGACCCAGATCAGGCGGCTCCTACAGGATCGTTTGATCATGGTCTGCTCTGATTGCTTTATGAAATAATATAGATTTAATTATGCAGTTTCTGTCATGGCCAACATTATATGGCTTCATATGCTGTTATGAAAAGGCATCCAATTAATATGCTTGATGCCATTATTTCGGCTAAACTTTAAAATCAATCTGTCTTACTAATTTCAATTTTAATTCATTAAATATTCATTTAATTTCACATATATACTAGGGTTGAAACTAGGATTGGGATTAGGGTTGGGTCATGTTAGGGTAAAGGTAATTGGTATAAAATGCTAAAAATAGGTGCGGACAGATTCTTTAAGTGCTCCATTATTTCTTACATGAGTATTCATGGAGTTTACAAGGTCGAATCTTGAATTTTATTTCTGTTGTTTCCTTAATTATTCACTTCATCGCAATTTTGTTTTGAATTGCGAAGATATACATGTATGTTCTATCGGTCGATCTGATCAGGGTCTACACTGTTTGTTATTTAAAGTATCAGTATCGCTTATTAAGACAGGTTGAAGCTTAATGTAGAGTGAAATTCATGCATAAAGCCCCCCCCCCCCTTCCACATACACACACACACACACACACACACACACACACACACACACACACACACACACACACACACACACACACACACACACACACACACACACACACACACACACACACACTTCCAATTTTCAACACGACTTTCACTCCGCATTAAACATACACCTGCCTTAAAAGTTCCAAAATGTTCTTCTTTACTAAAATTCGAATTATCGAAGATTTACTGTGATATACTCAGAATCCGTGATATAACAGTTACACGACCACTCAGAACAATGCTTATTATGAATCTCTGAGGCAGGTGGTAGCTTAATGTAGAACGCAAACAATTTGCATCAAACTCCCATTCTACATTACGTCGTTCTGCATTAAGCTACCGCATCATTTCAGATACACTTGTGTTGATTTTCTAATTGGCCGCTTTAGAGTGATTCAGCGGTGTTCTAGTGTGTCAGTGTTCCTGTGCCCTTGAACAACTGGGACAATTCTGTTTTCATTTAGAGGGATTTCACTTCAGTCAGCCTCTTATTCCAGTGACATGTACTTTACAGCAGTGTTCATAACGTCTACATACTTCAATAAACTTCAACCCTTCTCATGCTGAAAAAGTATTGTCTCCCCAGTCTCTTATTTCCTGAAGCTTTCAATGACTTCCCATTCGAATAAACGTTTGAGAAACTGACCGAGTGTTAAACAGCATGGCTCTAGATGAGACGCCGAGTTACTCGGCGTCTCATCAGTATGAGACGCCGAGTTACTCGGCGTCTCATAAGTATCCAAGCTGTTTCTAGATGCGAGCCAAGACGCGCTTATAGCGGAAGAAGCTTTAACCCTTATCATTGACTAAGAGCGACCAGGGTCCAAGGTTATAAAACTTTTGAGTCTGAGTCTGAGATCATTCTCAAGTATCTGATTTGTCAGATTCTGAGCAAGGTCTGAATCTGACCAATCAGATGCTTGAGAATGATCTCAGACTCAAGCAAAAAGTTTTATACCCTCAGGGTATGGCTGGTATTTTCAAAAAAACACATGGAAGAAGACCAGACGCCGTTTAACTGACAGTAGCTCAGTAAAACAGACAGTAGCTCAGTAGACGGAATGGTATATATTTGCACTCAAAGGATAAAATATGCTGAGAAAACTGTGTCAACTGTTGTCTTAACCTTTAACCTGATAGAAACGCCTGTTGGCGCAATGGCAAAACTCCGTCACAACAAAACAAATTTCCCATGATTCCCCAGCGTAAGTTTTATTGCCCATGTCTTGTTTTATCAAAAACATGTTTCGATGGCAGTCAGATAACCCATATCCCTTAATGACACGCGTTCGAAAATACAGCTGAACTTCGATAACTCGAACTTCAAGGGACCATACAAATTAGTTCGTTCAAGATAACAGAAGTTCGAATTATCCGATTTCTAATCTGAACAATTTCTCAGGCCCACAGCTTAATACAGGTCTAAAGTAATGCTGAAAGCTCCTACAGGAGCTTTCAGCATTACTTTAGGCCTTTATTAAGCTGTCACATGTGTTTCTAGATATCTGTAGAGATACATTATTAGAATAATTCTGTATTATAATTTTGGAAGGGCTGAACTTTTTGTTCAAGTTATCCCAAAATTCGAGTTATCCGAGTTCGAGATATCGAAGTTCAACTGTAGGTTGGATACAGATGATACGCCGACCAACTCGGTGTCTCATCAGGATCCAATCTGTGACAATCGGTCAATAGTTTATCAAAAGCTTGATCATTTCGGAAATAGTCAACATGGCACGATTTCAAACTTTTAGCAGGCATCATTTTTGCAAGCTAGAAAAGGATTTACAGTTGAACTTCGATATCTCGAACTCGGATATCGGGAACTTCGGGATAACTCGAAGTAAAAAGTCCAGTCCTTCCAAAATTTACAATAAAGAATTATTCTAAAATGTATCACTACGCATATCTGGAAACACATATGACAGCTTAATGCAAGTCGAAAGTATTGATGAAAATTCCTACAAGGGTTTTCAATATTACTTTAGATCTGCATTAAGCTGTGAACTCGAGAAATTATTCAGAGTAGAACTCGGATGACTCAAACCTCCGTTATCTCGAATTAATTTGCATGGTCCCTTGAAGTTCGAGATATCGAAGTTCAACCGTAATTACAAATCTTAGGTATGTCGCTGTTTTGGTTCACACATATCAATGTGGTAGACTATAACAAGCATCTCTGTGGTTCTAGAATAGAACCTACTATCGCTTTGTGATTTGTATTTAATTTCTCAAACGAAGCGGACTATTGTGTCTGCTAAAGCTTGTCGTCGGCTAATTTGTTGCGCTGTAGACAATCAGTGGAATTAAAGACTGAGCAATATAGATGTTTAGCCCTTATTCCTCTATCCGACATATACAGGTTGGATCCAGATGAGTCGTGGAGTCACTCGGTGTCTCGTGAGGATCGAAGATGAGTCGCGGAGTCACTCGGTGTCTCGTGAGGATCCAAGCTGTTTGACACTCTGTTAATAGTTTCTCAAACACTGTTTGACACTCTGTTAATAGTTTCTCAAACACTGTTTCTGTTAATAGTTTCTCAAACACTGTTTGACACCCTGTTAATAGTTTCTCATGTTTGACACCCTGTTAATAGTTTCTCAAACACTGTTTGACACTCTGTTAATAGTTTCTCAAACACAAATAATCGAAATGGAAGCAGCAGAATTTGCATAAAAGTTAAAATTGAGCGGTTTTATATTTTTTCCACTGTTGGTTAAGGGTTAAATGTATGTCGGCCATTTTGGATTCTCGTGAGCCAGTGCAACAGACAGATATATACGTACTCGGATACTGAAGTCGTCGTTTCTCCACCAAACCCTACCTTGTGACCACTCTTTAGAATCGTCTACTACGATTCTAATGGAGTGGTCACACCATAGGGTTTGTTAGAAAAATAAGGGAGATATTCTTGAAAATGTTTTAAACTTATTTGGACCTCTGTCAGCCATTTTGGCAGCTTGTGAGAAGCTTGTGTGACGTTTGTTGGGAAAGCAATTAATTTCTGTAACATGTCGTTATCAAAGTTTACTGATAGCCCTTCCCCTGTTCAATATTCATGTAAGAAATAATGGCATCACGAATATTTATCGGCTGAGTTCTTATGATGTGAACTGTTCAAGGGTATTCTTTGGGTTTGTTTTTTTTAAAAAAAACACCTTGAAATCAGATCTATATCATGTCATAAGCAAACAGGGTAGACACTGATCAGACGGCTTGCGTAGGAGCCGTCTGATCTGGGTCTACTCTGTTTGTAAAGGTATAGAAATGCATGTATAATTATGTATACTTTCAAAATCGAATTAGGCATGAAGTTATTTGCTTAAAGCATTAGTCTACCTTTTATGAATATTATTAAGTGAGTCTTTGTAATGAATTATGAATAAAAGTACAGTAAAACCTCTCTATAACGGCCACTAAATTTCATCAAGTATTAAGTGTTAAAGGCAGGTGTCTGCTTAAAGCAATGTGAAAGTAAAACAGAACGCTCCTATAGGAGCGTTCTGTTTTACTTTCACCTTGCTTTAAGCGGCCATCTGCCCTAAATATCAAATAATTAACACACATTAGTGTCCGTTATAGAGAGGTTTTACTGTAGCTATCCAAAATTTGGATCTTGGCATATTCTGTATACAGACATCTTTATCATTTGGTAAGCAAACAGAGTAAACCCTGATCAGACAGTTCGTATAGGAATATCTGATCTGAGTCTTGCCTTTGCACAGGCGTCAAAAGACGTCTCTATAGGGAAAGAGTTGCTGTTAGTTTTCTAGAGAGAGAGGGGGTGGAGGGAGGAGAAAGAGAGACAGAGAGAGACACAGACAGAGAGAGAGAGACAGACAGAGAGACAGACAGAGAGAGAGTGAGAGGGGGAGGAGAGGGGGAGAGAGGGAATAAGAAATAAGAAACCATATATAGACAGAAACAGACATATACAGAGAGAGATAGAGACACACAGGGAGACAGACAGACAGAGATACTAGAGGCAGACAGACAAAACAAAGAAAGAGAGAGACACACATACATGTATAGATATACGGGGGCAGATGCCAGACGGAGACACAGCGACAGAGAGAGAACATACAACATATATCTAGACAGATAGGTAGAAAGGCAATGGCAATGACGCACGTTGATATAAGATAAAAGTGATACGGGAAGACAAAAAGACAGCGAAGGAGGATGAATAGATACGGAATGACAGAAATATAAACGTTCTTAAAAATTCTGTAAGCGACCTAGTTTATTCAGAAATGAGGGCAATGTACATGTAAATGTATACCAATACAATGCTATACCACCTCGAAGGCACTTAACTCGAAACACTTATATCAGTTTGTGATTTTCGAACTCCCCACTTATGCCGAGTGCGTCGTGAGTGCGGGATTATTCACATGTTTGGCTAATTAGTAGGGGTCACCAGGAGACCTCAAAGATCAGCCCGGATTTATTACGAAGCACTTGAGAGAGCTAATAAGTCAAAACAAAGTCCTGACTGTCTCGTCACTAACGCCCATGTAAATATTAGATCATCTGGCAGCCTTTATGTAAGCAAAACATCTGGACCCCAAACCGGCAGAGCTACAGATAAAGGTGCGCGCCCAAATACTAAGATCGTCAATTCTCCACCAAACCCTATTTAGTGGAGAAATAAAGGAGTTTTTCCTGAAAATGTTTAAACTTACGCATCTTATCTGGGCCTATGTAAACAGACATCAATGATGCCACATATTAATACAATAAAACCTCTCTAAATCGGACTTTTTCAGTTAGCGTCAATATTGGTCTTAGAGACAGATGGCAGCTTAATGCAGGGTGAAAATTGTGCAGTTCTCTCATACAGGAGCTTTTTGTGTGGCATTCGCTCTGGTATTAAGCTGTCAAGAATATTTTAATTCTAAAGATCAGGTCGGGCTTAGCAGGGGAAAGATTAAACATACAAATATTGGGGTTGGGTGTTGCAAAATAGCATTTTTATTCCTTGTTAAATGTTCATATAAGACATAATGACGTCATTCATATTAATAAGCTGAAATATTTATAAGCTGCAATTTGAAATGTACACATGAATGTTAAGTATTTGGTAGACCATGTAGAGTCAGATCTTTTGGAAAGCGTGACCAGATTGCAAACAGTTTGGATCCGGATGAGACGCCGAGTAACTCGGTGTCTCATCCGGATCCAGGCTGTTTTCATCCCATAGATTGTATAGGTACAGTAGTTTGGCGCTGAACCGTTCATATGTCAAAGGATTGTCACAAGGCCAGTGTAACTGTGTTGATACAAGCATTTAGGTGCATTTAGCATGACTGCCAAAATGTTAGCTGTCACTCAAACACTGTTTATAGAGGGCCGTTAGTCAATCAACATGGTTGACTTGGATAGCAAGTATTCGGTCAATACCCCCCCCCCCCCCCCCTTCCCTTTCTTTCCATACCGGTGTTTAGCTGAATATGTCACCCTGTCACCATTTTTATAACTTTAAAGAAGTATTGACAATATGAGTCTTAACCCTTCGCTTGCTGTTCACGTCAATATACCTATCTGTAAATAGTGAAGACCCAGATGAGACAGCTCCTACAGGAGCTGTCTCATCAGGGTCTGCACTATTTACAAGTTAATTGTGCAACCAGTGCACTTCACAGCAGTGATTGCACGGCGATATACGTGTACACAGCGAAGATATATGTAATTATACCACAGGGCATGGGTAAAGAAGGAAAAATGTGTTTTCAAATTCAGCAAGCGAAGGGTTAAAGGCAGGTGGTGGCTAAATGCAGTAATACAGAAAGCTCCTATACCCTATTATAGACTCATAATTAGATCTCATTTTGATGACCTATTTAGACACGTTCTGCTCTAACGACGATCAATATTTTATAATGGCATATGAACAAGGCAAATCTTAACTGTGTAGAATCAAATACAGTAAAGCCCCGCAAATGCGACCACTTAAACGAGGTATAATTCTGGGTGCTAAATGCAGCTGGTAGCTTAATGCAGGAAAAAGTACTGCAGAAAGCTCCTAGAGGAGCTTTCTGTAGTACTTTTGCCCTGCATTAAGCAACCACCTGCTTATAAAGACACCCATGTTAATTTATTAAGTGGTCGCATTAGCGGGGTTCTACTGTATATACTAATTCATATGCAAACAGGGCAGATCCTGGTCTGACACTCCTGTAGGAGCAATCTGATATGGGTCTTCTCTATATTGAATATGCTTAACCCTTTACTCCATAAATACGCCTTTCTGTGCCTTTTTATACATTTGCAAACATGAAAAATCGAGATCAGACGGCTTCCATAGATCAGGGTCTGCTCTGTTTGCTGGTGAATTTTATGGACATACAGTAAAACCCCTATAAACCGGAAGTTTGTAGTAGATGATAATTTAGATACTTTTAGGCAGGTGACAGCTTAATGCAGGATGAAAGTCATGCAGAAAGCTCCTAGATGAGCTTTCTGCATGAATGTCACCCTGCATTAAGCAGCCACCTGTCTCCAAGATCGATATTTATACTGAATTTAACGTCCGGTTTAGAGGGGGTTCTTTAATAATTATACGGTATCTGCCATTACGAAAATTTCTTTTGTTCATTTGCCGTCTCTGGACTCGACACGAAACCTTCGTATACTTTCAAGATTATTTGGCTTATTCAAACACATGCCTTATTCGAAATGAATTGCTGGTCCCCGGCACTTCGAATAACCGGGACTCGACTGTATTATACTGCAGTAAATTCAAAATGTCAGTCCATATTTGGATCTGGTGTCGTTTTGACTTCTGATTCGTACAAGATTTTCAGAAACTATTGATCAAGTGTCAAACAGCTTGACACCTGGGAGACGCCGAGTTACTCGGCATCTCATCTGGATCACAGCTGTTTGCAAATGCGAGTCCGGTTGTAGATAGCGGGACTAGGATTAACCCATTACCTCATAGGGTATTTTTAGACACAACCTGTTTGAATAAATCTACCGAAAAGTAGCAGTTTTAGAGAAAAGGAAATTTTTGAGATGTGTAGTTTTTAAACCATTGTGATAAATTGTAAATTTATTACAATGGTTTCAGAAAGTGACATTTACAGAGTCAATATGAGGGAATGGGTTAATAGGAGAGCACAATAAAATCACTCCTATAATTCAGAAAATTTCTTCTCTAAACCGGGGTTTCAGTAAATAAGACTAGATCTTGTTCGGTAGGTGGCAGCTTAATGCAGAGTGAAAGCCATGCGGCAAGCTCCGATGGGAGCTTTCTGTATGTCTTTCATCTTGCATTAAGCTACCGCCTGTCTTTAATAACGGCATTAACGCTACAATGTAACTTTAAACCCCGGTTTAAATAAGTTTCATTGTAGCACAAATTAGTATACTTCTACCATTTAAAATTGCTGTGACATTTAACATTCATGTAAATGATGAAGACACTTGATATATCACATGAACTCAAAGTAGAAAATTACATCAAGCTGTCCAATGACGTCTGTCCATTGGCTTAACACTTTCCATCATATAAACGCATTTGAAAAAAAATCACGCATTTGCAAACAGAAAAGACCCAGATCAGACGGCTCCTATAGGAGCCGTCTGATCAGTGTCTGCTCTGTTTGCTTTTGACATGATATAGATCTGATTCTACAGTTTTTGTCACAGCAAAATATTCATTGAAAAGATTACACTATAAAAAATCCACCAATAAATATTCATGATATTTCTTACATGAATATTGAACAGGGAAAGGGTTAACCCTTTATCCGATAGACATCTTGTAAACTCTTTCCCTGCCAACTTTTGTCGTTCGCAAATTTTGTCGTCTGCTACAATTTTCAGTTTCATATTTTCTTTATTTTTGTTGCATAAAAAAGTAACTGTAACAAACTTTTTGGATCCAGATGAGACGCCGAGTGACTCGGCGTCTCATCTGGATCCAAACTGTTTGCATAGGTAATGAAAGATACGTTACTGACAGCGGACGAGTTACTGCCTGTGCAGGCAAGGTAGACCCAGATCAGACAGCTTCTATATGAGCTGTCTAATCCATGTCTGCTCCGTTGCTTATGAAATAATATAAATATAATTCTACAGTTTCTGCCATGATAAAAAAGCCATTGTTATCACAGTGCCATTATAAAACCAGATAACTACCATTTATACGGGCATTACTTCTTACATCAATAATCACCAGGTTATTATTATTATTTTATTATAATTATATAATTTTATACAATAATAATAATAATAATAATGTCATCATTTCTTACACGAATATTCGTGGGGGCGACAACTCTAGGGATTGTTTTCCCATCTGTCCAGTTATAGGATGGACATAATGATTACTGGTGACTCCGTACGTATTGTTTTAAAAATGTCATCCCCCACACGTAAATGTCATTATACTCACCCGCACCCCCCCCCCCCCCCACACACACACACACCCCAGCAATACACACTCAGACAGGTAACATGTGATTCAGTGTACTGTGATTTTGTCGTCTATAAAAAAAATGTCGTCTGCTACAAGTTGCATTATTTTATTTTTCTTCATTTTTCTTTAAAAATAAAACATTAACACATTAACGAACAGTTTGGAACCGAATGAGACGCCGAGTTACTCGGCGTCTCATCTGGGTCCAACAATGTTTGCAAAGGCAATCACATATTCGCCCTTGGCGGTAAAGGAGTTGAGGACCGCTCGACTGTGAAGCAATGAAAGGTTTATGATACTAACATATAGATCAACTCATGCGTTTGCGAAAGCATCTGGTGTATATTTGTGCATACTTAGCGTTGTGGTCGTTTGTTTAACGTCAACGAGACGAAATTTGTAACCCAGTTTGAAACTGTGGGGGAATTACATTAAGTACATTATGTAACGGAGTAGTGCCGTGAAACTGTAAGTGTTAACTGGTTTTTAACTGATATACAATTGTGAGATCTTATAATTATCTCCATAAATACACCTTGTAACGACTTTTCACATCCAGATCAGGGTCTGTTCTGTTTAGTTATAGAATTATATAGATCTGACTCTAGCTTCTGCCAAGGCGAAATATTCCTTAGTTCGTTTGCCAAACAACAAATTAATATAATTGATGTCATTAGTTCTTTGATTAATATTCAGGGAATAAAGGGTTAACCCTTTACTCTATAAACCGTCTTTCTACGACTTTTCAAACAGAATATACCCAGATCAGTACAGGGTCCGTCTGATCAGGGTCTGCTCTCTTTGCTTAAGCTTAATTCTACAGTTTCTGTTTTTTACATCATGAATATCTATAACCTGACTAATAAACTGTCGTTATGGACTGATCCTGACTTAATAAACTGTCGTTATGGACAGACCCTGACTTAATAAACTGTCATTATTGACTGACCCTGACTTAATAAACAATTGTTTTATTTGTAACGGGGTTTAAGGTCACTTTAACTGTATTTCAGGCATAACGCGATGTCAAATTAATTACAGATGGAGGGAGCCCTCTCTCTCTCTCTCTCTCTCTCTCTCTCTCTCTCTCTCTCTCTCTCTCTCTCTCTCTCTGTCTCTATCTCTCTCTCGCTGTCTCTATCTCTCTCTCTCTGTCATTGTCTCTCTCATGGTATGTCTGTCTGTCTGTCTGTCTCTCTTGCTCTCTCTGTCTTTCTGTTTATGTCTGTCTGTCTGTCTGTCTGTCTGTCTATCTCTGTCTGTCTGTATGTCTGTCTGTCTGTCTGTCTGTCTCTCTTTCTCTCTCTCTCTCTCTCTCTCTCTGTGTCTCTCTCTCTCTGTCTCTCTCTCTGTCTCTCTCTCTCTTTCTCTATCTCTCTGTCTCTGTCTGTCTCTCTTTCTTAACTGCCTGATTGCGAGAAATGAGTGTACTGACATTTGGAAACAGTGCAGATCCAGAACAGAGGCCCCCTCAAGGACCATTTCTGACCACAGTCTGCAGTATTTGTCCTTCAAAAATTCTCTAGCAAATCCAAGCATCTTTACTTAAGCCCCAATGGTAATTTCCACGAATATTCAGCATTGTATAGTTGAACTTCGATATCTCGAACCTCGAAGTAGCTAAATATAAATTACTTCGAGATATCTGAGGTTCGATTGCTAATGTGATCAATTTCTCAAGTTCGCAGCTTATTGAAAGTCTAAAGTCGGACTGAAAGCTCCTGTAGGAGGCCTCATCATTGCTGTCGATCTGTATAAGCTGGCGCATGTTTTTTCTAGATATGTACAGTGATACCTTTTAGAACAAATATGTATTGTGAAAATTTATTTATTTAAGTTCGAGTTATCCGAGTTCGAGATAGCGAAGTTCAAGTGTACATGATGTATTTCAGTAAAACACCTCTAAATTGGACGAAAATAAAAAAAAAACGAATGCAAAATGTTCATTTAAGCAGGTGACTGCTTAACATAGGGTGAAAGACATGCAGGAAAACATGTATTTCACCTTGCATTTAGGAACCACTTGTCTTAACTTTATGCTCCATGAATATTCATGTAAGAAATAATGAAGTCATGAATATTAAGTAGACTAGTTAATTATAATAGTACTTGGACACAGGCTTTTTTGGCAATTGCAGAAACTGTAGAATCATATATATATATAGGACTCTGTCGTAAGCAAACAGAGCAGATCCTGATCGGACGGTTCCTATAGGAGCCGACTCATCTGGGTCTACTCTGTTTGTGAGGACGTAGAAAGATGTATTTATAGAGTAAAGGGTCAGAAATAATATCCATCATGAATATTCATTAGATGATGTTTTATTAAAATGGCATATTAAAACAGGATGACTGTTTTGACATAGAGCAACAGAAATTGTACAATCAGGTATAGTAAAACCTCTCTATAACGACCACTAAATTACATCAAGTATTTTGTGTTAAAGGCAGGTGGTTGCTTAAAGCAAGATGAAAGTAAAACAGAACGCTCCTACAGGAGCGTTCTGTTTTACTTTCGCCTTGCTTTAAGCAGCCACCTGCCCTAATATACCAACTAATTAAGACAATTTAGAGGCCGTTCTAGAGAGGTTTTACTGTATTTATTGGTACATAAACAGTGAAGACCGAGCTGTCTGATCTTGATCTACTCTGTTTGCAAAGGTGTTAAACATTTTCCTTCAAATAAACGTCTTTTAACACATTTGCAAACAAAGTAGATCCAGATCAGACTACTGCTATAGGAGCCGTCTGATCAGGGTCTGCTTTGTTTTGCTTATTACACAATATAGATAAGAGTATACAGGTTTTTGTCAAAGCAAAAAATCCCCTTGAAAAAAATCAACTAATAATTATTCATGATGTCATTTATTTTTTACAGGAATATTGAACAGGTAAATGGTGAAAAGGGACCAAGAATTATTAACCCTTTACTCCATAAATGTCGCCTCTCTACGCCTCTGTAAAAGTCACTTTTTGAAGCTAAAGTGATAAATATTTATCACAATGGTTTCAAAACTATAATTTCTAAAATATTCCTTTTCTCTATTAAATGCTCCTTTTCCGTAGATTAAATAAAAGAGGTAGGATCTAAAAATAACCTATGAGGTAATGGGTTAAAAGTATGACATTAGAGCTGATTTGAAAGTCTCATGTACTGTAGCCTTGCATGCTGTTAGGTGCACTATGTTCAAATCATCAGTCAGCTTGCTGTATATTAGATAGTTCATCCCTTTCAGCTCTGAATTTTTAGAATGGATTAGCCCATGGGTGTTTAACCCTTTCACCGCCAATGTCGCATTTATATGCACCACGACAAAAAGTGCAGTCCCAGATCAGACGCCGCCTTTTTTCAAGGCGGCGTCTGATCTGAAACTTCACGTTTTGTCTCAATCTCTATTTCTAAATGTTCTATATCTGTGCTCTATTCCTTTGAAACTTGCATTTATTTATCCCATTTCCTTATTTTATCGAATGATTTAACGAACTTGGATTGCAGACGACAGTTAGAAATTTGGCGCCGAAATGGTTAACTGTAGCTACATAGATTCCACTCCGTATGAAAGGCTTAAACCTATTAGAGATATGTTAATGGCAAACGGTGTTGACCCAGATCAGAGGGCTCCTCTAGGAGCCCTCTGATTTGGGTCAACACGGTTTGAAATTTTCGCACGGATTAACTCTTTCGACGCTACGTAACTTTCGTGTGAAAAAGAATGTCGTCTGCTACAATTATAAACGATAATTTTCTTCAGTTTTTTAAAGCATAATAGCTGTATCCAAGTTTCAAAAAGTTTGGATCCTGATGAGACGTCGAGTTACTCTACGTCTCATCTGGATCCAAACCGTTTGCAAAATGGCATCACAGTTCTGGTCCACTGTGTTGAAATAGTCTAGTTATGACGTCATGTCTCAGTGAACAGACTAGGTGAACGTGACGAACAAATTGAGGATTTATATTTCATGAGAATGTAATTAAACGCTTTCTTCTCAAAGGCGTACGAAGATTTTTGCTGATAAAAATACCTGACTTTGTCACGTTTTTCTACTGAAATATAGATTTAAATAATTCTTTCAGTTTCATCTGAAGTGACACCAGCATAATTTTAAACGACTTTCGATCCTGAAGATAGATGGAGATACTGGGTTTGGATCAAAACTAAATTTGAACACAACTGAATAAAGGTCCATGCAAGATTCAAGTCTGTAATAAACATCGTGCCCGTGCACTGACACATGACTTTAACTCATTACCTTAAAATGTTAATTTTAGAACTATTACCTCATAGGCTATTTTAGATCCATTAGAGCTATCACCTAGACTTTTCAGACCTAATTTCTTTTAATAAGTCAACTGAAAAGGAGCAATTACTACAAAAAGGAAAGTTTTATAATTGTGCAATTTTAATAGAACATTTGCTCCTTTGACGCAAATGCTTTTATTTGTCACAATAGTTTAAAAAAGAGACTTTTACCTATTACATCATAGGCTATTTTTTAGATACAACCCTCTTTGAATAAATCTACCGAAAAGGAGTATTATCTAGAGAAAAGGAAAACTTTAGAATTTTGTAGTTTGAAACCATTGTGATCAAATAGAGCATTTGCTCCTATAGGAGCAAATGCTCTATTTATCACAATGGTTTCACAAAGTGACTGTTACAGAGTCGTCAAAAGTCGCCAATATGAGGGAATGGGTTAATAGAGACGTCAAAAGTCATCGGTATAAGACAATGCGTTATCTCGTCTGCTGCCAATATCGCCTCTGTGACCACCTACACAAACAGTTTGGATCCAGATCATGAGATGATATACCGAGTAGCTCGACGTCTCATCAGGATGCATACTGTCTGTGAATAGAAAACATTTAGTAAATTGTAGCAGACGACAAAAATTGCAGACGACAAAAATTGCAGACGACAAATATTAGCAACGAAAGCGTTAACTCTTCGGATGCGGGAAATGAGCAGACCACAATGAGAGGGCTGCTAGAGGAAAACTTTGATCAGGGTCTACATTATTGGCCAATCAAACTCCTTTAGCAAATTCAAACTATGAAATAAGGTGCTCATTCGAAAGTAAAAGTAGCAATGCGAAAAGAAAAAAATGCAGATTGTGTTTTATTAATTCTGTTCAAGAGCAGTTATCTAACCCTTTCCTTCATATAAACGCATTTTCACACATTTGCAAACAGAGAAGATCAAGAACAAACGGTTCCTTAAGGAGCCTTCTGATCAGGGTCTGCACTGTTTGCTAATGGAATTTAATAGATATGCTTCTTTACATAAAACACAAATTAAGGGATTGTGTATGCTTGAAAGTCAAAACCACTTAACACTCATTACTGGTTGTTTCATACGAGTTTACCTGGTGAATATTCAATCATGTGAGAAATAGTAACTATTTATTATGAATATTTATTAGCTGATGAATATTGATGTGAGAAATGAATATTTATAAGCTGAAGTGAACATAGGATTTATTGGCCATCGCAGAAATTTTAGAAACTGATCTAGATCATTCACTAAGCACGCAGAGCAGACCATGATCAGACGGCTCCTGAAGGAGCCGTCTGATCTTGGTCTACTCTGTTTGCAAAGATGTACACAAACGTCTCTATTATGTACAAGTATAACTTGATACATTTGGGGAATGAGTCGAGCGCTTTCGAGCGTGGAAAGTAAGTGACAATTGAAAAACAAGGTCATCGTTTAATTACACTGACTAACACTGCTTGTCATAGTGTGTCATCACGTTTAGTAACATTTTTTGCCCCTGGACTGCCAGAGGGTAATGAGGCCAATTGATCCATAATTTGTTGTGTTCTTAGGATCTGTTTCCGTCACATATGAAGTAGGTACACTTTAAGTTACATTTTGGCGTTAAAGAGACACCCGACAACTATCTATCTATCTATCTATCTATCTATCTATCTATCTATCTATCTATCTATCTATCTTTCTATCTATCTATCTATAGATACGTTGTCCGTACAATTAATCCATTTCCTCCTGGACTATTTGTAGACCCAGCCTCTTTGAATAAATCTACCGAAAAGGAGCATTTATTAGAGAAAAAGAAATGTTTAGAATGTGTAGTCTTGAAAACATTGTGATAAAAAGAGCATTTGCTCGTGTGGAAATGTTTTCTCCTCGCGTTTCTCATAAAGTTAGCATAAAATACGACATCTGTGATACTACAGGGGTTATCTACGCCTCTGTAATAGTCACTTCTTGAAACCATTGTGATAAATACAGCATTTGCTCCATAGGAACAAATGCTCTATTTATCACAATGGTTTCAATACTTCACAGTTCTAACAATTTCCTTTTCTCCTGTAAAAGTCTCATTTTCGGTAGATTCTTTCAAAGAGGTTGGGTCTAAAAATAGACTATGGCCGAAAGGGTTCAGACAGGTTATTAATAAATAAAGGGTAAAGGTCACACAGCAAACTACTCGAGGACTTTGTGTTCAGATCATCGATATTTCAGTGTATTCGGATTAGTGAGGTGCTATTGTGTGCGGATTAGTGAGGTGCCATCTTGTCTTCGGATTAGCGAGGTGCTACTGTGTTCGGATTAGCAAGGTTCCATTGTATTCGGATTAGCGAAGTTCTATTGTATTCGGATTGACGAGGTGCTATTGTGTTCGGATTAGCGAGATGCTATTGTGCTCGGATTGACGAGGAGCTATTGTGTTCGGATTAGCGAGGTGCTATTGTGCTCGGATTAGCGAGGTTGTATTATGTTCGGATTAGCGAGATGATATTATGTTCGGATTAGCGAGGTGCTATTGTGTTCGGATTAGCGAGATGTTATTGTGCCCGGATTAGCGAGGTGCTATTATGTTCGGATTAGCGAGGTGCTATTGTGTTCGGATTAGCGAGATGCTATTATGTTCGGATTAGCGAGATGCTATTATGTTCGGATTAGCGAGGTGCTATTGGGTTCGGATTAGCGAGATTTTATTGTGTTCGGATTAGAGAGGCGACGTTGTGCTCGGATTAGTGAGGTGATGTTGTGTTCTGATAAGAGATGTGCTATTGTGTTTGGATTAGCGAGATGTTTTTGTGTTTGGATTAGAGAGGCACTATTGTGTTCGGATTAGTGATGTGCTATTGTGTTCAGGTTAGCGAGGTGCTATTGTGTTCAAATCAGTGATGTTTCGTTGCGTTCGGATTAGCGACGTACTGTTTTGTTTGGATTAGAGATATACTATTGTGTTTTGGTTAGCAAGGCTTCATTGTGTTCGGATTAGCGAGAGTTCGCAGTAGCGAGATTTTGTTGTGTTGTGATTAGCGAGATTTCGTATTAGCGAGATTTCGTTGTGTTACCATTAGTGAGATTTCGTTCTGTTAGGATTAGCGAGATTTCGTTGTGTTTGGAGTAGTGATATTTTATATTAGCGAGATTTTGTTGTTTTCGGATTAGCGAGATTTCGTTGTGCTCTGATTAGCAAGATTTCGTTGTGTTAGGATTAGCAATAGTTCTTATTAGCGAGATTTCGTTGTGTTAGCATTAGCAAGATCTCGTTGTGTTAGGATTAGCGAACTTTCATTTTGTTCGGATAAGCGAGGGGTTTTTGTTCGAAATTTTAATGTTTCCATAATAGTGAGGCTTAACTGTGTTAGGCTTAGCGAGGTTTCACAGGCCCAAACGTTCACGCATTTAAATGCTATACAGTAATGATATGTGTGTGTTGAAATCTATTCTGTAAATCCGTTGAAAATGCTGAATGAGCAAAGTTCAGTTGTGCAAAGAGTTTTGAAATGTCTAACTCTGCCCTATGACTAATTCAGCGGCCTGTGTCTGGACCTTGTCTCTTCGTCATGTAATGTACTGCAGTAATTTATTGCTCTTTAGCTTAATAAAACGCAGACACTCGGTGATACATTTGTATGGGGACATAACGTAAATAATTCCACGTTTTCTGTATCGTTCACCCTTTACATGATAGACACGCATTCTTAAACCTTTGCAAACACAGCAGACCCAGACCATATGGTTCCTGTATGAGCCGTCTGGTCTGGATCTGCTCTGTTTGATTATGGAATGATCATAGGTCTGACTCTATAGGTCCTGCCATGGCCTAAAACGTTAATCTGCCATTTATTAAAAACATGTCTAATTAATATTGATGATGTCATCATTTATTACATACAGGTTCATGGAGTAAAGGTTTAACCCTTTATCTGTTAAATATTCATGCAAGGAACTATGACATCATTTCGAAAGCAAACAGAGCAGACCCTTAACAGACGGCTCCTATAGGAGCCGTCTGATCTGAGTCTACTCTGTTTGCAAATGCGCGAAAAGGCGTTTATATGAAGGAAAGGGTTAAGAACGATAGTAGTTTAGAGTTTCATGTATAAATTGGAAGTGAATTCGACATACAGGATGTTTTAAGATCTCTTCTCACGCTGTAAAAAATGTCTGCTTACTCTCTGAGTTGCCGAGCATTTTGCAGACTACATGCGATTTTATCAAACGTTTAAGACACTTCTGACCGAGTGTCAAACAGGTTGGATCCTGATGAGACGCCGAGTAACTCGGCGTCTCGCCAGGATCCAAGCTGATTGCAAATGACAGACCTGTCGCGCTGAGCACGAGTAGGGTTAATTGCTTTTGTAATTGCTTTTGTAGTTGAATATGAGGACTTGTGCAGTAACCGTTAGAAAGATGCAGGAAATAGTGTTTGTTACATCGTATGACGCAAGTTTGAGTTGAGGAAATTATGAAGGAATAACTATGCATGTGCGAGAGTCAGGGATATTAAAAATCATTTGGAACCAGTGAAGATAAAGGGCCTCCTGGGAGAGCCCTTTGGCCAGGGACTGCAGTGCATGTTTTTGTTATAACATCATTCTCTTTGTTGTTAACTGATGATACATCCTTTTGTTTAATCCTTTACTCCATAAACACGCTTTTCTACACATTTGCAAACAGAGTAGACCGAGACCAGGCGGCTTCTCTATTGATCTGATCAGGGTCTGCTCAGCTCTGTTTGGTTATGGAATAATATAGATCCGATTCTACAGTTTATCTCTTGGCTAAAAATCACGAATTAATAAGCCATTTTAAAAGCTAATCTAATAAATATTCATGACTTCATCATTTCTTTCATGAATATTCATGTTTAACATTCACAAAGAGAGGAGCCAGTGTTAATTATTCGGGAGATTAAGGCTTTATGATTTTGCAGAAATTAAGAACGACAATAGCTGAAGGTTTTATGATGGAACTGGAAATAAGTTGTGTACACAAAATATTTTTGAATATAATGAATATCTGACTATCATGACAATTAGTCTAATTAACAATCATGATATCATTATTTCTTACATGAATATTCATGGAGTCAAGGGTTAATATACCAACGTTTGTTCATTAAGTGGTAGCTGAAGAGGGGTGCTACTATATATGACTAGCTATTGTTATACATGTAGAAGGAAAAGTGACATTGTTGATATTTTCAAACAATGAAGACACAGACCAGGTACTGCTAAGCACCAGATTGACCGATCAACATCTTCACTTATTATATTTTAGACGCTCTCTGAGAAAAGGGGCTATTGTTACATTGCAAACGGTTTAGACCCAGATTAGATCATCATCATCATCATCATCATCATCATCATCATCTGTCAGAGTAACAGATAAATGTGCGTACCCAAATACGAAAATCGTCATTTCTCTACCAAATCCTATAACGAGACCAGTCTTTAGAATCGTCTCTTCGAGACGATTCTAAAGAGTGGTCACAGTATAGGATTTGGTGGAGAAATAAAAGAGCTATTCTTGAAACTGTTTAGATTTTACGTATCTTATCTAGACCTTTGATCTATCGAAAAGTATCTGACCAATATTTATATTGTATGGAAAAATAGAGTACACATTACCACGTAGTCTGATGAGTGACAGATAATGCAGACGTTGACCACACGCGGTGGCTTGTTTGGGTCTACACCGTTTACAATGCATTCAGAGCTTTTCCCAGACCAGGCCTTTCACTAGCATTTTTTGGGAAATGCATTTTAATAATTTTCCGTGCGTAGATTCAGAGAATTCTTGAGAATTATCTCCTGAAAGACACAAGAAAAAAAGTTTTATAACCTTGGGACCCGCTGGTTATTTCCTTATTATTATGTGGTTGTGATTATACATACACCGCTGATGTCAGTTATCTCATTGTTATTTCATTTCAGGTTCATAATGTTGTTTGGAGTATATACTGCTTGAAAACAAACTGCGTTTAGAGTTACTTCGATGTCGCACGTGACGGAAATGGCACCAGACGTCGACAACGCCACCATGCCCACGTTACATGGGGATAACTCTAACATACTTGCCAACCAGTCTATGTTACGCAAAATGAACGATGACGAGGTCAAGCGACTGATACCTACTATCATATATCTCGCGTTACTTTCCGTCATCGGAATCATCGGTAACAGTCTTGTGTGCCATGTTTACAGGACACGATACCGATTGTCTAACTCCCAGTGTTTCATTCTCTGCTTAAGCGCCATAGATCTGTTCTCGTGTTGCATCGTAATACCTTTAGAAATAGCCACCATAGTGGACCAATATACCTTTGAATACTTATGGCTATGCAAGCTATCTCGATTCTTCAACACCCTGGGAACGTTATCGTCATCATTTCTACTGCTATTTATAGCAATTGACAGATACAGAAAAGTATGTCGGCCTTTCGGATGGCAGATTAAAGCAAATGTTGCTAAATTTCTCTGTGTGCTTTCGGTCCTACTCGGGTTACTTTTCTCCTGGCCGGCGATATTCATATACGGTAAACAGAGATTCGACATACCAGAGTTCGGCTTAACAGGAACAGAATGCTCCACTGACGATGCAATGTTAAACACGATTTTTCCGTTGATCAATTCGGCAGTTTTCGGAGGATTGTTTATCGTCGGAATTATTTCAATTTGCATACTGTACTGCTTCATCGGGCGAGAGGTTAAACGCCACGCTAAGAGGATGCCGAAAGAGCTTTCTATTCGGAATACATCTATCCCTATGCTGTCTTCAACAATAGACGGACGGGACTCAAGAATAAGCGGTGAGATTGATGCTAATATTTTGGCAAAATATGACATGACTAAAATCAAAAGGGAATCAAAGAAGAAATCGTTTTCCAAACGCAGATCCAGAAAAGCTGATAGTGAGAGCTCGTGGGCTGATAGAAATGATTTCGAATTGTCCTGTAGTATGGACTGCAGTGTCAAGGATACAAGTATTGTTTTATCTGACAAGGGCAAAGAAAAGGATGAAGATGTTCAGTCAGATGATAGTGGAATAAAGTCAGATCAAACAAATAAGGATGAAAATGGAGATAGTTGTAACAAGGACAGTGTAGAAGACAGAGAGGCAGATGATAGTGATCTTGAAAATACTGATTGTGATCATAAAAACGTTGATGCGGGTGAAATTGAACATAGTGTGAATGTAGAAATCCAGAATAAGCTGAACCGCTTGGAACCTGTAAATGAAGATGAACATTCAGCTGACCAAACTCCTGAACCAGAGACTGAAACGAAAGAGGACACGAGTCCAAAACAAAGCATTGTTGAAACAGAAAGAAAAATATCCGAACTATCGCAATCATCCGAAAGCATGAAACCAAGGTCTATACGAGCACGCATGTCTTCTATTGGTAGTTTGCTATCGAGCGCGGTTGTCCGGCGGATGACGTCACTTGTTAGCGGCACGAGCACGGGATCGACTGCTATTAAAACACATTACTTGAAGCAGGCACGTGCCCGAAAGACAGCGTTCCTCATGTTCTTGATTTCGCTTGCTTTTGTTCTTAGCTACATGCCACACTTGTTATTGATGATAATCAGACAGTTGGTGAACAATTTCATCGAGAATATGTCAAAGGACGGACGCGCCGTGTATAAATTCTTCCTGCGTTCCTATTTTCTCAACTGTGCCATCAACCCCGTCATTTATGGCGTCTGTGACTCGCGCTTCCGGACCGCGTGCAAGGAAATATTTTCACGCTGCTGCAATCGAGGCGAGTCACGTGATTTCAACTAACATCTGACATTTTTCACTTTAGTAAACTGTCTTTTGCAGAATATTGTCAGCAAATACTGTCGCCTCCTTTAGTTTTCGAAAAAAAATATCTGGATATTGTTTATGGAAAAACATGTCAAAAAGATTTGATCAAACTGAGAAGACGAGTATAAGACGATTGTTCTTGATCTCAGTCATGCAATTTGTAACCCTTTACTTCATGAATATTCATATACAAATAATGACATCATGAATATTAATTAGATTAATTGTTATGATATGGTCACAGGAATTTTGGCAATGGCAGAAGCTATAGAATCATGTCCGTATTACATGTATATCATAAGCATACAGAACAGACCCTGATCAGACGGGACCGTCTGATCTGGGTTTACTCTATTTGAAAAGACATGTTTATGGAGGAATGGGTTACATACAGTGCTCCCTCTCTTCAACGACACCCTTTGGGATACGAAGATTGTATGTATTGTTCAGAGGGAGTTGTTATAGGGAGGGAAAATCAAACATAATTAGCTTGTTTTCAGATCCCCAGATAAGGTGTATTTCGAGAACTAAAACCGTTATGCCTCATCAAACCCTATGTTGTGACCACTCTTTAGAATCGTTACAAGGTAACGATTCTAAAAAGTGGTCACAACATAGGTACAAGGTAACGATTCTAAAAAGTGGTCACAACATAGGGTTTGATGGAGGCATAAATAAAATACGATGGAAAAGGTTTCTGGAGCATCAGTGACATACGTTGTTGTAAGGAGGGAATCGTTATTGAGAGGGCCGTTGTAGGGGAGGGAGCACTGTATTTACTCTTTATACCTTGTGAATATTCATGTAAAAAATAATAATATCATGAATAGTAATTAGCTGATTAACATAATGATTTTTTCCATGGTAGAAACTGTAGATTCCGATTTATATAATTCCATAAGCAAACTGAGGAGACCCTGATCAGACGGCTCATACAGGAGACGTCTGATCAGGGTCTACTTTGTTTGCAAAGCTGTCAAAATGCGTCTCGGTGAAGTAAAGGGTTAATATTGAATAGTTTTCAACAAGCTGACATTTGAAAATGATTGTTTTTATACCTTGTACCATTATAAACCATAGATCTACCCCGCTGTGAGAAATTGAATCTCGTGCAATTTTGACTTCTCCCCATGCGACCAATCTTGAGAAATTGTTGACCGATTGTCAATTAGATTGGATCCTGATGAGAAGTCCGAGTTTTTCGGCGTCTCATCTGGATCCAAGCTGTTTGTGCAGGCGAGTAAGATCTCGAGTAGCGAGATAGGTGTTGACATTTAGGCAGGTTTTATATCCAAGTTGAGATTCAGTGTTAGACCCTGTCCCTGTTCTATGTTTATTGCAAATTTCAATACCTACTGAATATTCATGGACAAATAGTTATAATGAAATATGGAAGGGTGAACATTGTAGCCATTTTAGAAAGTAAAGAATCAATTCTTTCAAAATCCATCAGCAAACAGAACTGAGTCTGATCTTGGTCTACTCTGTTAGCAAATGCGTGAAAATGCGCTTATATTAAGGAAAGAGTTAAACATTTAATGAAGGGCGAATATGAAAAAGGGAAAATAATTTGTGAATACTACCGGAATTGCGAACAATTACAGGTCCTGATTAGGTAGTTCCGGGCTGAATGTTTTGTCTGTTAGTTTCATATATAGGTAATGAAGCGTTTTAATCCTTTGAATGCGGAGGGCGCATGCGCTAGCATTTGCAAACCGTAGAGACACAAATGAAAAGGCTCCAAGAGGAGAAACATTCTAATCAGGGTCTGCACATATAGTAAGTGTATGTCTTTCCTATTGAATCGACTGCAGACAACCATTTCCTTTATACAAACGTGTTTTCACGCATTTGCAAACACAGTAGACCAAGATCAGACTGGAATTTGAAAGATGTATTTATTTACTTTCTAAAATGGCTACAATGTTCTACCCTCTATATATTAATTTTCGTTGTAACTATTTTACCCATGAATATTCAGTAGGTATTGAAATTTGGAATAAACATTGAACAGGGAAAGAGTTAACCCTTTCGGCGCCACATTTCTAATTGTCGTCTGCAATCTATTTTTGTTAAATCATTCGGTACAATAAGCAAATGAAATAACTAAATACAAATGTCAAAGGAATAAAGCACATATATAGAAATAAAGATTGAGACAAGAAGTGAAGTCCCTGATCAGACGCCGCCTTGAAAAGGCGGCGTCTGATCTGGGACTGCACTATTTGTCGTGGTGCATTTATGCGACATCGGCGGTGAAAGGGTTAAACACTAATGAGCTGTACTACCTTGAAACTTCATAATTCAAAAGAGTGAAGACTAACTACACTGGCAGGGTAACTGATGTCCCAGATAGAATGAATTGTCTGTTATTTTGGGGTATTCAGTGAAGTGCCTAAAGGTTAACTTCATTAGAAGGGGGATACCATGCATTAAACATCTATTATAATGCTATTGAAACATTATCTAACAATTTTGTGTCATTTTGTGTAATATATTACAAGTCATTATAAAATGTCAAGCTGAAATTGTGTGACTTTTTTTCTTGTCATCTAACCCTTTTATTCCTGAATATTCAAATGGACTGACCCATCAGCATTTAACGATAGAGTACATTCAGTATGAAAGACATGCACTTGACAGAGGAAATTAAATGACAAACAGTGCAGACCCTGATCAGAGGGCTCCTCTAGGAGCCCTCTGATCTGGGTCTCCACTGTTTGCAAATGCCACTACACTCGTTTCTCACATTTAAAGGCTTAATTGACTAAACAATTTTCACTTAGATAGTGGTTACACGGTACTCTTACAGAATGCTGTAAAGGTCAGCCGACTAAACAGTAGAACGTTATATAAATAAGAGGGCCTGTAACTCTGCCTTCCATACAAACGCTTTGTTACACCACCTTTGCAAATAAAGTAGACCCAGATCAGACTGCTCATGTAGAGACCGTCAGATCCGGATCTGTTCTGTTTGCTTATGACACGATATAGATCTGACCTTACAGTTTTTGTCAAAGCAAAACATTGCTTTGCAAAGTTTAGATTATTAAATTTGAACTAATAGATATATTCTATGTTCATGTCATTATTTCTTACATGGATATTATACAGGTAACTGGTTCACTCCCATTGTATTTAAGATCAACCCGTCCACATGGAAACTTGGACACTGTCTATATTTTCATGTGAGGGGGTTCTGCATCTTGATGTAAACTAAGCAAAGCGTGAGTACTCAAATACAAAAATCGTCATTTCTCCAAATACCAAAATTGTCATTTCTCCAAATACCAAAATCACCATTTCTCCAAATACCCAAATCGCCATTTCTCCACATACCAAAATCGCCATTTCTCCAAATACCAAAATCGTCATTTCTCCAAATACCAAAATTTTTGAAATACTAAAATCGTCATTTCTCCAAATATTAAAATCGTTATTTCTCCACCAAACCCTATGCTGTGGCCACTATTCCACTCTTTAGAATCGTTTCGAAGAGCCGGATTTTAAAGAGTGGTCACAGCTTTGGGTTTTGTGGAGAAATAAAGGAGTTATTCTTGAAAATTTATTAATCTACGCATCCTACCTTGGCCTCTGTGTAAACAATGACATTGGTTTGATACTGGAAATACATGTAGTTCAGCTCATGATCGGAGGCCTCCTCCAGGAATCCTCTGATCTAGGCCTACACTGTTTGCCTATATATTCTATGTGATTCAGATCGCTGGAGATTAAAGGTTAAAACAAATGTCTGATTAATGCAATACAAACGCACTTACACACATATTTCGACCCTTCTGGACAAGTTCAGGGTCGTTTTCAAAGAACGAAATAGAAAAGACTGTCCTACATCTTTATGCATTTCATGTGTATGTAGTCTTTGCCTTATTGTTCCTTGAAAATGTCAAGAAATATCGGACTAACTCGAAAGAGCTAGATGTTTTAACACTCCATGCATATTTATGTTAGAAATAATGACGTCATGAATATTAATTATATAAAAAAATATAATAGCATATGGACATAGGGCATGGCAGAAACTGTATACATGTAATCATATTTTTTATTATATCATAAGCACACAGAACAGACCATGATCAGAGGGCTCCAACAGGGGCCGTCTGATCTGGGTCTACCCTGTTTGCAAAGGCGTATAGAAAGGAGTATTAATGGAGTAAAGGGTTTGAGTTGTATCAAATTCCCTTAGCGGATTTTTTATTCAAAGTACTGCAGGGAGCTATCACAGGAGCTTTCTATACACATGCGACTCTCGTTTTTCATTAAGCTCCCCTACTGTTACTAACCCCCGCTGTTATTTACTTCATAGGCTATTTTAAACGTAGCCTCATTGAATAAACCTACTGAAAAGGAGATTTTACTAGAAAAAAGAAAATTATAAAATTGTGTTGTTTTGAAGCCATTGTGATAAATAGAGCATGCGGTCCATTGGAGCAAATGCTCTATTTATCATAATGATTTCAAAAGGTGACAGAGGCGTCAAAGCGCGTCGGTATTAGGGAATTTCTTATATCATTCTAGCAAGGCGATCGGTCAATCCTTGGTATTTCGTTTTTCTGCTCGATTACGTATATATCATATCATCAATAACAGTCATTAATAACAGTCAATCAATCAATTTCATCATCTGCCAAAACCTCACATACAACCTGTAAATTGTTTATGATATCCTCAATACAAATAAATGATCTAGGTCTATACATTCGGGAATATTTCAGAGCATAATTTATGACGTCAGAGAATAGATCTCAGTCATACGAACTCAATCCTTTATGCTTTGCAAAGAGCGAAGAGCCAAGTCAGCCTCCGCGTTTTAACCCATTCACTCATAGGATTTTTTTTTAGATACAACGTCTTTGAATAAATCTACCAAAACGGAGCATTAACTAGAGAAAAGGAAAATTTTAGAATGTTGTAGTTTGAAACCATTGTGATAAATAGAGCATTTGCTCATACACGAGCAAATGCTCTATTTATCACAATGGTTTCACAAAGTGACTTTTACAGAGTCGCCAAAAGTCGTCAATTTGATGGAATGGGTTAAATGAGTCTGCAATGTTTGAAAAAACTCAAATGATGGGTTAGTAAAGCAGGAATCAATTATATCTTGAAAAAAAAACAGCAAAAAACCCACGCTAGCCATTAGATTTCGTCAGTGTTTTCCATTTCCATGTTCTATGTTTATTACAAATTTCAATACTTACTGAATATTCATGGACAAAATGTTATAATGAAATATAGAAGGTGGAAACGTGTAAGCATTTAAGAAAGTAAATACACAGATAGTTCATATTCAGTTAGCAAACAGAGCAGACCCAGATCCTGCTATAGGAGCCGTCTGATCTGGGTGTACTCTGTTTGCAGATACGTGAAAACACGTTTATATGAGGGAAAATGGTTACGGATATACTGTACAGTGTATACACAATATTACAACACAGTCATATAACAACACAGTCATATACATGAACCATATAACAACACAGTCATATGCCATATAATAACACAGTCATATACCATATAACAACACAGTCATATACCATATAACAAAATATAACAAAACAGTCATATCCCATATACCATATAAAAACACAGTCATACCCAATATAACAACACAGTCATATACCATATAACAACACGGTCATATACCACATAACAACACAGTCATATCCAATATAACAACACAGTCATATACCATATAACAACACAGTCATATACCATATAACAACACAGTCATATACCATATAACAACACAGTCATATAACAACACAGTCATATACACTTCATTTAAGTGATATTCTCTGCTTGCAATGCGTCTTAAAATGCATAAACATTTCACAACTCATTCGATTCTATACTGAAAAGAAGAAGTACAGTAAAATCTCGATTATTCGAAAAACACTTTTAGAAAAAGTTAGTATCTTTTAGGCAGGTGGCTGCTTAATGCATGTTGAAAGTCATGCAGAAAGCTCCTAGAGGAGCTTTCTGCCTGTCTTTCACTTCACCATGCAATAAGCTGTCACCTGTATTAAAAATCGATAATATTACGTATTTTAGTGTTCGAAAAATCGATATTTTATTGCATATCGCAAGATAACCAATCGAATAAACGCTGAAGAAGACAAAGCTTGCATGTGTTCCATATCGAAGACCCCAATATTTCTCGCCAATATATTAGTATTTATTCGGGTTGCGTTTTAGTGTCATAACAGTTCGGTATAGGCCGATAATATTTTTGTACAACAAAATATTATAGGTATCTAAGAAAACAGTGTATTTTGTACATGTATCACAGGGGCATTTTTTTTATATATACGTTCAACTTGACAATCTTCATAATAACGATTGAATATATCAAATACCAAGTTCTAGGAGATTACAGTGAAACCTCTCTATAATGGCCACTGAATTACAGCAAGTATTTTGTGTTAAAGGCGAGTGACTGTTTCAAGCAAGATGAAATTAAAAAAGAACGCTCCTATAGGAAAAGGCGACGTCTGATCTGGGGCTGCACTACCGTTATTTGTCGTGGTGCATTTTTTTGCGACATTGGCGGTGAAAGGGTTAAAAACAAATGTTCGTTTACAGTTACTACCCGCACATTTTAGAGGTGAATAGGTAGCCGACTTTTGCTTTTAAAGGTTATTAATTTTCAGCCCATTTTCGACATTACTTCACAAGTGACTGACGCAATTACAAGAATAAACTGTTCAGTATTTGTAATAGACTATTTTAGATCCATTACATCATAGGCTATTTTAAGATCCATTACATCATAGGCTAATTTAAGATCCATTATACCATAGGCTATTTTTAGATCCATCCTCTTATAAATCTACTGAAAAGGAGCATTTTCTAGAAGAAGGGGTAAAATAATTGTAATTGTGTAGCTTCGAACCCATTGTGATAAATAGAAGCAAATGCTCTATTTATCACAATGGTTTAAACATGACTTTCACAGAGGCGTCAAAAGGCGTCAGTATGAGGGTATTGGTTAAATCCTCGAAGAAAGATGAAACAGTATAAAAATCTGACATTCAGAAATTTTGTTATTTAAAAATGACAAAAAGAACAACTAGTAAAATGGTACCTAAATGTTTTTGAGTGTTTTCCATAACAGAAATGAGTAGATTTGACGCATTAGCAAGCAGAGTAGATCCCTGTCAGACGAACCTCCCTCTAGGAGCTGTTTGATCATGACCTGTCCTTTTTGCTTAACCCATTACCTTATAGGCTATTTTTAGATACAACCTCTTTGAATAAATCTACCGAAAAGGAGCATTAACTAGAGAAAAGGAACATTTTCGAATTTTGTTGTTTGAAACCAATGTGATAAATAGAGCATTTGCTCCTATTGGAACAAATGCTCTATTTATCACAATGGTTTCACAAAGTGACTTTTACAGAGTCGTTTAAAGTCGTCAATATGAAGGAATGGGTTAAGCAATAAAATAGTTCTGATTTTATATTCAGTGCAATCATAAAACAGCTGTTCATCAAGTCATTTAAAATTCAACTACTTAAACTTCATACAATCATTATTTCTTACATGCATATTCATGAAGTAAAGGACCAACTTATAAGTAGTGTCACTGCAAACACACATTTGTATAAGGAAAGCCTAATGGTATAAGTTTAGTTTTGTTCTATTTATTGACATTTCGTGACTTCAGGTCGTTCTGTCTCACTGCATATACAATCTTTACAGCATGTAAAATAACAACAATGAACAACACTAAACGATTGCATTAAATCTTTACATCACAGTGACGCTGTTACGCCTTTGAAAACAGAGAAGACACAGATTAGACAGCTCCTATAGGAGCTGTCTGATCTGGATCTGCTCTGTTTGGCTTTTGGAAAATATATAAATGATTCTAAAGTGTTTGCTATGTTCAAAACTTCATGTGTTTATATACTATTCGAAAATATGATTAATATTCATGATGTCATTTTATCTAACATAACTATTCAAGAAGTAAAGTTTTAAAATCTACATGTATTAGATTGACAAAACTATTTTCGCCACAGTGATAACCGGGTTTTCTAATTGTAAGGTTTGAAAGCCAAAGACTCGGTTACAAAAGTTTTATCTAACTAATCATATACATGTACATGTGATACTAGCAAAGTCTATTCTAGTTTGTACAAAATATAATTTTCTTCCTTTTCTTGCTTTGACAATCAAATAAATGAAGTAGTTTCATGTTCTGAGTAAAAACGACTCTTACCCT
Organism: Azorinus chamasolen; assembly: GCA_963576725.1. NCBI lineage: Eukaryota > Metazoa > Mollusca > Bivalvia > Cardiida > Solecurtidae > Azorinus > Azorinus chamasolen. The sequence goes on from OY755252.1 coordinate 55,986,589, forward strand.
TACCCATGAATAAAAAAAATAGTGTCTGCTCAAAATAGAATATGTTGCATTTTTTACTACGTCCGGTTCGATCAAGCTTTTGAAAAAGACAGTGTATCAAACAGGCTGGACGATGAGTCGCCTAGAATGACTCGGTGTATGGGTTTTTTTCAGCGTCTAGCTGTCTATTTTCACTTTTGTTTTAGTTTTCCACCAATGAGAAACTATGTTACATTGTAATTTGCATATGACCTACGAGTATTTAGTAGTAAACTGTATTTTCATTAGTGAATACCTTGACTGGCATACAACCTTTTTATATGCCTCTACACATTGCCAAACTATGTAAAATTCTGATATACAGTCTGCTAACGGCCTCGCATATTGAATTCAATGCAATAATTAACATAATCACAACACATGTAAGGCATCATGTTACACAGACATGACTGTTCTATAAACTTATTAGAGTTCAGTCAAAACGCCATATAGTAAAGAAAATCCTTATTTACGCAGATATTTAGCATGGGACTGAAGACTGTCGACTGTCGAAAGTTCTGTTCTTAAAATAAATTTTAAGACCTGGAAATTCCCATAAAATCGAAGTACTGATGTACTGATATTTATCACCTCATGGTAATGGTTGCTGAGCAATACAGTGCTCCCTCCCTACAACGGCCCTCTCAATAACGATTCCCTCCTTACAACAACGCATGTCACCGTTTCCGAAACAACAAGGCTCCAGAAACTACTTTTTCCATCATATTTTCGAGGCTCGGGTTGTTGGCCCTCTTTGATATAAAGCTACTTACTGAAGGCTATTTCTACGGCTCTATCACATGCGGCTTGGGCCCATAGACGTGGGTTGAAGTTGCTAACTTTATATTGTTGTAAAATATATGTAGATTCAGTTAATGATGTCATTAATGATGATGCACACAAGTCGATTAAAGCGTTGATCTAGGCTAAATAAATACCGTTCTTTAATTTTATCTAAGCCGATTACAGACGCGAGTCAGAATTGTTTCAAAATTATATCAGAAAGCCACACCACCAGAAGGTCAAACAAAGACAGTCCAGTGTTTCCTTGTTCATGTACATTAGACTTCAAACTTTGCATTCAGGGTTTAACACTTTCGCTGCCAAATTATGTCGTCTGCTAATTGTGTCCTCTGCTACAATTTTCATTTGTTTCATTTTCTTCATTTCTGTTTCAAAAAACATGGCCACAGTAACAAACAGTTTGGATTTACTCGGCGTCTCATCTGGATCCAAACTATTTCCATAGGTAAGCACAGATGCGACATTGGCAGCGAAATAGTTACCCCTTTGAAGCCGATATACGAGTGTACTGGCATTTGCAATTAATGTAGACTCAGATCAGATGGATCCTAGCCTCCTAGCGGATCCCTCTGACCAGGGTCTTCACGCTTTGTCATTCAACTCGCAAAGTGTACTCCTTTAAATTGAATAGACTCTAATGTTAAGCGTTTATTGACATTTCCATTTTTAAATTCTAGCACCCAAAGGGTTAGTGGTTCATCTCTCCTTTAAACTTGGTTAACCCTTTATTCCATAAATTTATACGCTTTTCTACGCCTTTGCAAACAGAGTAGACCTAGATCAGACGGCTCCTATAGGAGTCGTCTGATCAGGGTCTGCTCTGTTTGCTTATGATATACTAAAGATATAATTCTACAGCGTCTGCAATGACCTAAAAATCCTTTGTCAAAACACCGCTATAACAAATAATCTAATTAATATAGATGACGTCATTATTTCTTTCATGAATATTCATGACGTACAATGTTAAGCGCGATCTGACTGGCTTATGTGCAAATAACTGGGATTCAGATGAGACGCCGAGTGACGTCACATCAATATCGTAGCTGTTTGTCACTCGAGCGGTAGTACTCAAAAGCTTGAATAAATCGAAAGTGAGCATAATTTGCACCAGGTTGCAGTTTAAACAGCCGTTATTTCACCGCATAGTTAGGGTTAAATGCATACCACAATTCTTAACAGAGGCGAGCTTGTGAACTATGGCGGGATCTAACATTCTATTTTGTACTTTTAAACCACTGCTCTCTGACTGGCATCAGCAAACAGTTAGGGTTCAGATGTGACGTCGGGTTATTCGGTGTCTCATCAGGATCCAAACTGTCTGATACCCGGTCAATGGCTTTTCCAAAGCTTAAACCTTTCCCTGTTCTCGTTAAATAAAGTCTTTATTATTATCATTATTATTATTATTAATATTATTATTATTATTATTATTAATAGTATTAATATTATTATTATAGTAATAATAATGAACTTTTTTAAAGGAGAGAACTCATTAGGCCATATCAAACTACCATGAGGACCTCAAGAATATACGAAAGTCGGCAGAGGCTATACGATAAATACAATAAAACCTCACTTATAAATCCGCACACTAAAAGAAGTATTATTATCGGTCGTGCAAACTTTACTCCACTAATTTGTAAGTAAGAAATAATTATACATGTACCATGAATACTAAAATATGTATTCTTCTAATGACATATGAACATAGAAAAAGTACAAATATGAGTCATGCAGGAATCACTGCATACACAACAAGCAGCCACCCGAACAGCACCACAACAAGAAAACACAGCAAATGTACATAACTATCAAAACACAAAGAGACATACAAAGACATAAAAGATGGAAGTACAGCGTTGGAACGGTCAGTGACAATACTATTAACTGGGATTTTAAACCGATTTAGGGGCGCCTAACCTCGCATTTATTCCATCCCCACCCTAAAAGACAAACAGTGTAAATAAATGTATCCCCTCTCAGAAAGATAGAAAGTTTGGTTCATGGCAGAATTTGTATAATCACATTTATGTTGTGTCAACAGCAAACAGAGCAAACCTTGATCCGCCCGATCTTTATCATTGCTAATATCTCCAAATTACAAATAACAGCTTATATGAAAGTAAACGCCTTTTAACCCTTTCGCTGCCAACGTTTTGTCGTCTGCAACCTTTGTCGTCTGCTGCAATTTTCCATATTTAGTTTTCTTCACGTTTGTTTCAAGAAACAGTCAAAGTAACAAACAGTTTGGATCCTTATGAGACGCTGAGTTACTCAGTGTATCATTAGGATCCAAACTGTTTGCATAGGTCATCACAGATGCGACATTGTCAGCGAAAGGGTTATCATTTGCATACCTAAATAAGACTAAGAGAGATGGAGAAGGGAAATGTGGACTTCGGAATGTCTTATTTACTTTTGGCTGTCCAAAACAAAAGTTAAGAGCAGTCATGCGGGGAGCAACCACGCACACAAAGGCAGGACACCAAAACATCATCAAGCATGGAACAGCATAATTATAGGAGACATCATGTGACGTATGATGTAAGCAGGAGTATCGCTTAGGAACAGCCAGTAGCCAAACTACTGGGCTTAACCCCATCGGCGCCAAACTCCTACTTGTCGTATGTAAACCAATTATTATTAAATCATTCGTTAAAATAAGGAAATGAGATAAACAAATGCAAATTTCAGAGGAATAAAGCCCGGAGTCTGATCTTGGACTGCACTATTTGTCGTGGTGCATGTTTGCGACATTGGCGGAGAAAGGGTTAAACAAGGTTTATTGGTACCCAACTTTACGTTTGTCCTACGTTCACTGTAGTACAATTCTACATTACTTATAAAAGTACTTGGCTGCAATAAGTCTGCTTTTCGATCACGCCTTTTGAGGCCTCTATAAAAGCCACTATTTGAAACTATTGTGATAAATAGAGCATGTGCTCCATAGGTCTATTTATCACAATGGTTTCAACCCTACACATATCTAAAATTTACATTTTCTCTAGTAAATGTTCCTTTCGACATATTTATTCAAATAGGTTGAGTCTGAAATAAGCCTATGCGGGAATGGGTTAACAACTGTTTTAGCCTAATTATAGATAAATGAAAACACGCCCGCGGTAAAACTCGAAACAGACGATATGTCCAGCAGACGACATTGCATCATTTCAAAATGATTTACAAGTTTAACAGACAAAAGCTGATTTACTGACTTCTTTGGAGTATGTTCTACTTTTAGTTTGCATATAAAATCTTCATGATTACATGCTCATTCCTTTATGTTTGTCTATAGTATGACAACACTTCTTTCAGTGCTGTTCGGTTTATTTGTATTATAGTACATTATCTTAGTATTAAAATATTTTCAAAAAAATCACTCCTTTATTTCTCTACCAACACGTATGTTGGGACCACTCTATAGAATAGTTTCTTCGAGACAATTATAAAGAATAGTCACAATAGGGGGTTTGGTGGAGAAATGATGATTTTAGTATCTGAGTACGCACCATTATCTGTTGCTCTGGGAGGTGGATTTTGACATAGCATATTGACTTTGGTGAAGGTGGGATACGCGTGAGGACGTAAAACCAACACACCAGGTTTAACCCTTCGCTTGCTATTCACGTCAATATACCTACCTGTAAATAGTGAAGACCCAGATGAGACAGCTCCTGCAGGAGCTGTCTCATCAGGGTCTGCACTATTTACAAGTTGATTGTGACCAATACACTCCACAACAATTATTGTACAGCGATATACTTGTACACAGTGAAGATATATGTAATTATACAACAGGGCATGGGTAAAGAAGGAGAAATGTGTTTTAAAATTCAGCAAGAGAAGGCTTAAGCCCCCAGTGGCTTGTTTGGTTATTGACCATTTCAACACGACACTACTGCTTTCATCGTAGTCTACCTTGTGTTAATATGGTAAATGTTTTATGTCTTTTTGTGCGTTTTGTCACGTTTTCTCTTGTGGCTTTCTGGTTGCTGTTAGAGTGCCGTGTCCGTTAATGCGTGGCTTTAGAAGGAGTAAAACTCGAGTACAATATGTGCATTTACCCATGTTGCTGAGAAATGTTTGTTATTGTGAATTTATGTCATCAGTGCTGTGTTGCAATTTTTGCTCTCGGGGGATCACCTCCCTTCAGAGTTTATAATCTTCACAACAGCAGGTGTTAAGTGCTTGTGTGGCGGCCGTAAAACGTCGCCCCGTACTTCATTCTCAGTGTTGTTATACATTCTGATCCTTCGAGATCATGAATTTCAGTACTTCTTGTTCTGAAAATTGAATACCGCTTACGTCGGTGCTAGGGGGCGTGAGCAGTGTTGCACTTTCAATTACTGTTCATGAACAGACTCAATAAAACCGAGTCTGCAATTTTCCCTTTTTGTGTTGCAATTTTTGCTCGCGGGGGATCACCTTCCTTCAGAGTTTATTATCAGCAAATGTAGATTACTAACTGACCTAGATGCTTTGTCCTCGGCATGTTAATGTACTGTCACCCGCAATACAAAACAAACAAAGCATTGTCGCCTGCTCGCTCAACTCTTAAATAACCCTTTGAATTAGCCATAGTTATGTTTAGTGAAATCGAATTAATCATTTATGTGATGAATACAATTGTATTCATATATCAGGAAATCATGCAACCATGCATATTAATTTTAAAAATGTTAAAATTGGCATATATTAACTATGAACATTTGCCATGACAGAAACTGAAACAGCAGATATATATTATTCTAACTAGACACGAATGAGTGTATACTTTATACTGACTATTCTGTATAGGGTGTCCCAGAAATTCCAATTCCCTTATTACTCTAAAGATATTCAACCGATAGAAACAGTGGTGCACATTTATGTAAAATTACAGCTTAAATGCTTTTATAGAATTTGAGATATTTCGTAAATACTGAAGGAACCCTGTTTTCATTTTCCCCAGAAATAGGATTTTGATGTAATAAGTACATCTGAAACGAGCTTGGCATTTTATCTCATTTATTCATCGATGTTTATTAAAACAAATTAACTTGTAACAGATGTAAAGTAATACTCTTGTAAATAATTACATTTAAAAGAAAATATAAGTCCATCAAGTGTGATCTCATTTAATTAACTTTTAAAGTCCATCAAGTTTGATCTCATTTCATTAACTAAAGTCCAAATAAATTTGTATCACAGAAATACTTAAAGTATTACATGTAGTAACACCTTAATAAATCAATTATGATTTAAGTGATTATTATTTCAACAAGTACCGTACTACTGTTCAACAGATAATCTGCTTTGACAGCCCCGCCCATTAAAACGACTCCATATTTCAATTGGCTGCTTAACACTTTGGAGTTGTTTGTTATCTCTGAACATATGCAATAAAATATGTATATGTCTATCTATGCACAAATTGCATAAGCCTAGATTATTCGTTAACAACTAAATGTACTGTGGAATATTTAATGCTGTGAAATGACAAGTCCCATTATCACACATGTAAGTATTATTCTGGACACAAAAAGAGTTAATAAATTGGTTATCCGCTAAACAATATATTTTGAACAAGGTAAATGTGTGACGAAAATCCAATTTCTGGGAAAAGTGGAAACAGTATTTATGCAATTTCTCAAAATCTATCAAAGCATTTGCAAATCTGTGCATGTTAAACGGCCGATATGAAGGACAGTTTAACGATTTCACGTCAATTTTTACTAAGGTTTCATCAGTGGTAGATTATTGATTACCTATATATTTTCTTTGATTTTAAGGTATTACCTACTTTGGATATGATTGATTCTGTTCGCCATCTTCCAGGTTTCGCTAAGTCAGGTATTCCTGGTCATTCCCTGTTGAGATGGAATTTGGCCAGAACTGATGAAAGTTATTCACCAGCTTAATATCCACAGAGAAGCAATTCTTACATAATTTGATCTTTCTAAAGTTCCTGATAACTGCATGCTTGGTTGTCAACCTTTTTTACAGTTGGTAATCACGCTGGCCTCTTTGCATGTACGTCATATTGGCATGCAGTGACGTCGTCGATTTTTACAACATAAACACAGTTGATTTAATCCTTTTATATGGACAAAAAGTTGAGCAAATGTGTAAAATTTGATGTTTATGTTAAATTATGCCTTTTCTTCCTTCTGATTGCCTCCTATCCCCTCTCCGGCTAATCTACAACAACCGCGATGGCAAATACAGTGGTAAAGTGTTTGAGTGTATAACGAAACCATTTAAGTGAACAAACTGTATCCACCTACCGCTAGTGTACTCAATGATTGAGCTGCAAACAGAGTAACTGTAGAAAAGTAAAAGGGTTCGACAAAAACGAAATAGTACAGATATCCGACGTTCTCCTTCAGTTTCTGGATTTAAGAGGTCGCCTTCATAGAGTACTAAACCATTCTTGTCGACGTACATGCAAAGAGGCCAGCGTGATTGCCAACTGTAAAAGGGTTGACAACCAAACATGCAGTATGTTGTAGTACTATAGGATCATATCCCTTTATAATGAATTTTTTAACATATTTGATGAACAAAGTGAGAAAATGGGTATGTCCAATAATTTTACGAAGTTTGTAAATCACATCACCCCATTTACTGACCTTACTGAACATGTTAAATTGGCATTTACATTTTCAAACCGTGTTATGATACGAATATGTGCCTAAACTTGTTTTAATATTTTACGGAGACGTATGTTTTACCTATGTAAATAATGTCTTGTTTTCTTATAACATAGATGTGATCTTTATAAACTCTGAAACGCAGTCTCCTACTTAAATTGACTCTGGTCTGATCAGAGACAATGTCAGATTGATTACACACATTTCTTAATTATGTGCAATAGCAATCAGCTTTCTATCCACATACTTTTATGGCAGATTTTAGCATAAACTAATTAGCAATTGTGTTCCATGTACTTATAGATATTAGCCACATAATGTTTGATCTTATTTTAAGATTTCTAAGCACATAATATAATGGTCTCTTATAACTCGTTGTTTATATTGTATAATTAATGTTATATGTATATTGATGTTTATGTGTTCGCCCTTGCATTTGTGGTCTGGTGTTTATGTACTACTGTTCGTGTTTGGTATTTCCATCTCCTGTGTATATGTGTGTGTGTGTTTGTGTGTGTAAATTGCTTTCTATCGATGTTTTGGTGATGGTGGCGTTTTGTGTGTGGCTTTTCCTGCTTGACTGTACTACCTTTTCAATTAAATAAAGAACCTATCTATCTAATTTGTGCTTTGTTTGTATCAGATGTTTACGTCGCTGTCTTATCATGACGTCCAACTAATTACAGATGGAAGAAGAGCCTGGAGGTTTTACGCCGCTGTCATATCGTCACGTCCAACTAATTACAGGTAGGAAAAGAGCCTGGAGAGATTTTTCTTCCGATAATCAGATTGGCAAGTTTATAAAACAGCACAGGAACTAGCTGATACAATTGGCACCTAACGAGAATATGTGGTATGTGACGAGTCTGTACAAAGACTCTCATAAAATATATAACGCGGATAAATATCTACACTAATTTTGGAGAATCTCTAACCTGGAATGTGAGTAAAATAAGGTTTATGCAACTGTGCTTATTTACGCAGCCCGTCAACGTCAATTTTTAGATCTACTAAAAAAGGAGCATTTACTGGAAAAAGGAATTTTTTAGAATTATGTAGTTTCGAAACGACTATGGAGTAAATGGTATCTTTTCCTATTTTTGCAAATACTTGAGAAGTGTTTATATGAAAGAAATGATTGCACAAGGACTCCCTCATGTGCCCTTTTGTCTAGGTCTACATTGGTTGCAAATGTCTTACTAATTGATACCTGGACGACACTTAGTATTTAGCGTACAGAATATGAGCATCTTGTCAGGAAACAAACTGTTCTGCACAATACAATTAGAATGGGGTATATGGATTAATTCAGACACTTGGTTCAGAATGAAAAAGTCACACTCTTGTAGAGGCTAATTAAGATTAGTAAGTGTCTGACGTTTTGTCGAGTAAGTAATATATAATCATTCCCATGGGACATTGCCTTCTAATTTATATTGGTCTCACCATTTAGTTAATAAGCCTTAGTTTATTTGTGATGTATATTGCATATTTTACTGTTATACATGATCTTGATATATATGTATTCGTTCATGCTGCTTTATTTGTGATGCATTCAAATCAGAACAACAGATGAAGGTACCCACTCAAATACAAAATCCTCATTTCTCCACCAAATCCTACTCTCTTCGAGACGATTCTAAAGAGTGGTCACAGCATAGGGTTTGGTGGAGAAATTAAGGATTTATTCGTGAAAAGGTTTGATTTTTACGCACCGTATCGATGCCGTTGATGTATGCGTTTTCTCAAATGCTATCAGTTTCAGTTGTATGGGTACTGGTGACAGGACATTAACCCTTTACTTCATAAATATTCATGTAAGAAATAATGACCTCATGAATAGCAATTTAATTATTACATGTAGTTATAACGGCACCTGAATGGCATAAACCGTAGAATCTTATCTACCTTATATCTTAAGCAAACACCCTGATCAGACGTTTTTATAGGAGCCGTCTGATCTGAGATGTCTACTCTGTTTGCAAATGTGTAGAAAGATGTATTTATGTAGTAAACATAACATAACATATCTTTTATTTGGCATCTATTTGCATACGCATAGTATAACCAATATGGTCATATTTGTACACAAAGTGCATGACATAAATATGATATTTGAATTTCAAATCTGTTTTATTTTAATCTGTTGGTTCTTATGTCTGCTGCTCATTACTAGTTTTATTAACACCATTTTATATTTAAATCAGCTCATACAGCTACCTAAACCGTTAAAACGAATGTTCATTCAGATCAAGTGTAAAAGCCGTCGTCGATTCTTTGGTTATAAAATGGTTATGCGATGGTGCCTAACGTAAAAGAGTCTGTACTCGTACTTAAAAACTGGATAAGTGTCCACAGATATTTTGTTTTCCCGCTCTATTTCGTTTCGAGAGTGGAATTATATATATATATGTGGATCGATAAATGAGGGTACAAGGTTATCATTTTTGAAGACATCGTTATTCATGTTGTGAAGTTGTCTGGAGAGGGGATTTTATTTACATTTTGAATTTGGTGAAAGTGGGATAAGGGCGATGTTGGGTTCCCGTAAACCAGGTTTCAGCCCCCAGTAGCTGTTTTTGGCTACTGACCGTTCCAAGGCGGTACTCCTACTTTCAGCCTATGGTCAGCTTTGTTGTTTAATATGCTTAATGTTTAATGTGTTTCGTCTTGATATGCGCCCTTTTATGTTTTGTCTTGTGGCTATACCGTTTCTTGTTTGATGGTGTTTGGTACGCTGTCATTTCGTATGTGGCTCTCCCTGTTTGACTATGTGTCCATATTTAGTGAAAGAGGCTGACTATGTAGGTGTTCGCATTTACAGAATGACTTATCTTTCTATGGTTTTACACACATCCAAACCCTTTTTCCAAAACATACCGATGGCTGCAGGTGAGACTGTGTTCGGTGAGGTCAAAGTGGAGTTGTAGGTTATATGTGTACGTTGTGGCATCAGACAATAAAAATATTCTGCGCCGACCAATGCTAATGGCAAGTATCGGTCTAAGTGGCATGAATGTTCAGTCATAGCTTGGATTACTCAAGCTCTAACTTGTATATATACATGTGTGTTTGTATTATTGTTCGTTACTTGAACGCTTCACTTCTATGTTCCTTTATACTGTTCTGTTCGTATGTAATATCCACTGGGAGGAAATAAAGATACTGAACTGAACTGCATAATCGATCTTCCCTAGGGGGGTTGTCATATCTGCCTGTTTCAATTTTAAGATTATGTGATGACAGTCTAAATCTTGTTAGTGAAATTCTAAGTTTGTTATCACTTATATGGTTGAGATAATTATCATATTCAAATTCATGTTTATAAATATTATAGAATGATAATCTGTTATTTTTTATTCCAGTTAATTATTTATATTTGTATACCAATTTTGTTTAAGAATATATTTTATCCTATTTGTAGTTTATTTCTATATTATATTGCTGTGTCCATATATATTGAAATCCCATTTCACATAGATAAGTCTTTATTTTACTTGCCCAGTTGAGTCCTTTGTATGTGATATTGATGTCAGCATCTTCTTTTATTAATTGATTTTAAAAGTGAGTTTTCGTACAATTGTAATAATTTTAGCCAAATTATTTTTCGACTAATATGCATCGGATATCTGTCAAGTTCCCCGTTTAGACCACTCAAAAAAGGACATTTTATGACACCTAATATTTTCCATATAAATTTACAATGTATTAGCTCAATATTTTTACATTCATGATCTCCTAATATTTCTCCCCCATAGCTTAGAACGAAAGCAACAAGACCAACATCCAACGTAGTTATCTCCCCTAATCGCTTCGCTGATGAGATCCCTGCCACCACAACATTCACGTGACCATGGTGTACATCATGTGATCGAACTATGTCGACTGCAAACTCTTACCGTAGCCAACCGATAAATTTACTATTACATCCCACCCCGCAAGAAAATATTCAAAACATTTAATCTGATCGGGATTTGGGTAAATTTGAGAATCATATTCATGTACAGCGTCCCGAATTAAGTTTGACAAAATTAACAACCGGTGGACTGGCAATCTATTATAAATAATCGTGTAAAAAGTTACCAAAATTCTTTTTTTAAGGAAAGCTGGTTTTTCTACTTTATTAGCGTTACCGGTGCTGAAATATGAAACAAAACCAAAAACTGCTGAAATCAACATTTAAAGAAAAATAAAAAATTTTTTTTTTTTTTTTACCTTAAATCCAGCTTAAAAATTTGTGGTGACAGTGATGACCGCACGTAGTGACAAGGGAGATCACTGTTAGGAGTTTGCAACAAGACTATCAACTAGTTTACATTTATCTTTAACATTCAATTGAATTTGGTTGCAAACAATGAATAAATTATGTAATGCATAAGCCTTTTATTTAACCCTTTCACCAATGTCGCAAAAATGCATCAAGACAAAAAGTGCAGTCCCAGATCAGACGCCGCCATTTCAAGGCGGCGTCTGATCAGGGACTTCGCGTTTTGTCTCAAAACTATATCTATATCTGTGCTTTATTCCTTTGAAAGTAGCATTTATTTATCTCATTTCTTTATTTTACCAAATAATTTAACAAAGTGGTTTGCAGACGACAATTACAAATTTGACTCCTAAAGAGTTAAATATCCAATACCGACCGTAAACTAAATGTAATCCCTATAACGTAGACTTTTCAAATGGACTATTCCAAAATTCAAACAGGTCAAGCTTATGGTGAATGTTTAGGTTTTTTCTAAAGAAGAGTGTAACATGACGAACAGTGTAGACCCTGATTAGAGGGCTCCTCTATGAGGTTCCTTTGTATGTTTAATATACTAGAAAGGTCGGCGTGGTCCAATACGAGATACCCCGCTGAAATATTCCTGTAATTAGCATCATGTTCATCAACGATATATTGGTAAAGCACATCAACAACGTTAATACCCCATGCACTGACACATTATATTTTAACCCATTACCTTATGAGCTATCTTTAGAAATAACATCTAAAAAAATCTACCGAAAAGGAGCATTTACTAGAGAAAAGAAAAAAGTTTAGTAATGGTTTCTAAAAGTGACTATTACAATGATGTCAAAAGGCGTCAATATGAGGCAATGGGTTAAAAAGATATATTCAAATGTATTTAGGGGTTAATATTTAGCAATAAAGAACATTTAGTCTATTACTCTGTGTTCATTTCCATTTCACAGGCAAAATAACACCAAATACAGCTATATTTAAACCCATTGATGGAAGAACTCATGCTGTCAGCCTTAACGTACGAGATCAGAATGTTATGGAAATTCTATTTTCTATTTTTGATGACATTTGTTGCAAATGAAACAAACGATGCACAACTATATACGCAAACCGATTCGTTTCAAGCGTTATTTCAATTGATGTCAATGACAGAAGAAGTATGTGGTGGGATTGACTGGTGTACAGTCCGAAACGGAAGCATAAAGGACACGTTGCACGGTGGAACACGCACTGGGTGTTGCATCAAATGTTCATGTAGCCAAACATGTATGAGTTTGCACACATGTTGCCCAGATTATAAACTGAGTCAAGTTTTAGAAAACCGTGTTTACAGCAACATGTCAAAACTCATCAGTGAACTGACAAAAATAAACGGCACAGATGATACAGACATCAACATTGTTTACGATGAAGGAAGGCCACCAGAAAACATGGACTGTCTTAAATCGTGGATGTTTGATATATCGGAATTTCGACCAAAAGGACACATGTACCTCATGGTTTCAAAGTGTTCAAATTCAACTCATTTTACAGCAGATGTCAAATCAAAATGTGAAACTGATCCCTTATTGTGGAGTGATGTCCATATAGAAAATTTTCTACCCGTACAATCCATGGAGACTGGAAATGTTTATCGCAACAGGTATTGCGCCAAGTGCTCTTTGGAAGAAAACGCAACATTCACGGAATGGAATGTATATGTGGCGTCATTTTGGACGCCTACTGGTATCTTGAATGATATAAGTTTTACATTTGATGAATTATTGCAAAGACATGTGTTTGATAAAAGCAGCGTATTGTTTAAACCTAGTGACACATTAAGAAGTTTCAATGCACCAAAAGTATGTCACACATTCGACATCGACTCATGTCCAATTGGTAACAACACACGTGAAATTGAAAGAAGAGTCTGTGAGAACATTGTTCAACCTGTTGTCTATAAGCAAGACCGGGTATTTATAACAAAGAACTTGGCTTGCTCAAGATGTAACAATGTTTCGCTGGACGACTGTGGAGTGTTTTACAGGTCAAACAGTTACGAACCATTCCTTGGGCGGATCCTCTTCAATCACATCAATGATGACGGCAATTCTGGTTTGATTGGTACGAAATTCTCTGACCAGTGTAGTATTGGCTATTGGTACGACGAGTATTTGGTAAGTTTCACAACCACAGTAAAATCTCTCTATAACGGCCACTAAATTGCATCACATTTTTTGTGTCGAAGGCAGGGGGCTGCTTAAAGCAAGGTGAAAATAAAACAGAACGCTCCTTTTACTTCCACCTTGCTTTAAGCAGCCACCTGCCCTAAAAACCAACTAATTAACACAATTTAGTGGCCGTTATAGAGAGGTTTTACTGCAGTCGATACTTGTAAAGAACTGATCAGTCGTATGGGTGTTGTTTTATATCTTGGGTAAAATAAGGTGTAAAATATTTAAACCATGAAGCGGGACGTAACAGTAAAAACGCTCAAATGGCGTCATTTCATGTCTTAATCTAGTGGACGTTTTGATGTCATATACTGCCTTTCACTAGAACCAGTTCTGTGAAATGTGTCTGTTTATGAGTGTACATGTATGTGTATTTGTGTAGTGTATATGTATGTGTATTTGTGCAGTGTACATGTATGTGTATTTTTGTAGTGTACATGTGTGTGTATTTGTGTAGTGTTCATGCAAGCTCACTCCATTTGTGTTTTTATGACTATGCGATGTGTGTGACATCTCTCGTATTCTTTCATTTTACGGTTTTTTCATAATGTTTTTATCCTCTGTTCGCTATACAGTAAAAACTCGATACTACGAAAGTTTAGTAATGAATAATTCATGTCTTTGTAGGCAGGTGGCTGCTAAAAGCAAGATGAAAGTCTGTCAGAAGGTTCCTCTAGGAGTTTTCTGCATTACTTTTACTCTGCATTAAGCTGCCACCTATGTTAAAGGTAAAAAATGAAACGTATTTGAGTGTTCGAATAATGTATTAAAAGTATAAAAATGAGTCATGCAGGAAACACCACATACAGAACAAACACTCGCCCGAACAGCAACACAAGGAAACAGCAAATGTACATAAGTAGAAAAAACAACAAGAGACGCACAAAGACAAAACAAACATACAATAGGATACATACAATAGATGGAAGTACCGCCTTGGAACGGTCAGTGACAAAAGTCACTGGGGGGTTAAACCGGTTTATGGGCGCCCAACCTCACACTTATTCCATCCCCATCCTAAAAGACAAACAGTGTAAATAAACGTATCCCCTCTCCGACTAATATACAACAACCGCGACGGCAAATACAGTGGTAAAGTGCATGTATAACGAAAATATATTTAAGTGAACATACTGTATCCACCTATCGCTAGTGTACTCAATGATTGAGCTGCAAACAGAGTAACTGTAGAAAAGTAATAAAGGGTACGACAAAAATGAAATAGTACAGATATCCGACGTTCTCCTTTAAATTATAGTTAATGTCAAAATGCAGTTAAACTGTGTTAATGTTTTTAAAGAAGAATTGAGAGCAGTTTAGGCATGTGGCTGTTTTCTACACGACTTTCACCACCATGCATTTACAGTCTTAACGACCAGTAATAATGCTGGTCTGTGAATTTGAGTTATCGAGATTTTACTGCACTTTATTTAATGGGATTTGGTTGAACATCTCTGATATTGCTATCAATGTGTAGTATACAATGTGTAGTATTGTTTTTCGTTTCTAGGATACTGAAATGTGCAAATGTTTATAAAAGCACGTGTAGCTTTTTCTGGTTGTTTTACCGTAAGGTGTAAGTTTCTGTCTATGTGTTCAAGATTTTCATTCCAATAGCGGTATTGGCAACCCATCCAATTCAGTATTGTAGAGCACCAAAAACAATCAAACCAATACATAAAACGTTATGACATCACATTGTCTCTTTCATAGTGTAGGGGCATAGTGTAGGGCAATGTGTGTGCGTGCGTGCGTGCATGCGTGAGTCTGTGTGTGTGTGTGTGTGTGTGTGTGTGTGTGTGTGTGTGTGTGTGTGTGTGTGTGTGTGTGTGTGTGTGTGTGTGTGTGTGTGTGTGTGTGTGTGTGTGTGTGTGTGTGTGTGTGTGTGTGTGTGTGTGTGTGTGTGTGTGTGCGTGCGTGCGTGCGTGCGTGCGTGCGTGCGTGCGTGCGTGCGTGCGTGCGTGCGTGCGTGCGTGCGTGCGTGCGTGCGTGCGTGCGTGCGTGCGTGCGTGCGTGCGTGCGTGCGTGTGTGCGTGCGTGCGTGCGTGCACGCACGTGTGTGTTGGGAGGTAGGTGTGTGTGTGTTGGGGGGGGGGGGGGTAGGTGTGTGTGTGAGCATTAGTGTATGTCTGTGTCTTTGTGTTTCTGTTTTTGTGTAAGTGTAATAGTGATAGTGCGTTAGTGTATGTGCGTCTGTATGTGCGTATGTGTATTAGAGAGAGAGAGAGAGCGTGTGGGGCGTGTCTGTATGTCTGTCTGTGTCTGTGTGTCTGTGTCTGTGCATGTCTGTGTCTGTCTCTGTTTGCGTGTGTAAGTGTGTGTGTGTGTCTGCATGCATGTGTGTGTGTGTGTGTGTGTGTGTATCTCTGTGTGTCTATGTCTCAGTGTGTATGTGTTTCTGTCTCTGTCTACGTCTGTGTGTGTGCCTGTGTGTGTACGTGTGGTGTGAGTGTTTGAGTTATTTTTGAGGTGGTTTGTGTTTTTGAGTGATATGCCTTGCCTAACTTTCATTTTCTATTTGTATATAATAGTTACGAGGAAAAACGTATCCGGCGAAACGTGTGTGTCCAGAAGAGAGATCGCCTTAACCCATTACCTCAAAGACTATATTTAGATCCAACCTCTTTGAATAAATCTACCGAAAAGGAGCATTAACTAGACAAAAGGAAAATTTAAGAATTGTGTAGTTCTGAAACCATTGTGGTAAATAGAGCATTTGCTCCTTATGAGCAAATGCTCTGTTTATAACAAATGTTTCAAAAAGTGACTTTTACAGAGGCGTAGAAAGGCGTAATTATGGAGGAAAGGGTTAAACACTATGTATGTATCCGATCATTAAACACATATGAATTATTGAAGCATTTACTCAATAAATACGCGTTTCTACGCCTTATGGTCTGCTCTGTTTACTTATATCAGAGCAACCTGTAAGAGCTGTCTTATCACGGTCTGCTCGGTTTGCTTATATCAGAGCGACCTGTAAGAGCTGTCTTATCATGGTCTGCTCGGTTTTCTTATATCAGAGCATCCTGTAAGAGCAGTCTTATAATGGTTTGCTCGGTTTGCTTATATCAGAGCATCCTGCAAGAGCTGTCTTATCATGGTCTGCTCGGTTTGCTTATGATAAAACATATACATGTATATAATTCTACAGTTTCTGCAAAAGCCATGTTATGCCCATGTCCTATCATAACGAGTAATCTAATTATTGTTCGTGATGTCATTGTTTCTTACATGCATATTCATGGAGTTGGGGTTTAAAGGTGGCACACATGTATTCTAAATGATAGTTTGAAAATACATATATATTGTTTCTTCTACTGCAGGGTAAGTGCAGACGAATTTATTGTCCTTGTGGAATGGTGGTGAACAATGCTAGGTGTGTGCCCATTTTCCATGAAGTAAACATCGACCTGTATGAGGTTCACGTTGATATGTGCATTCAAAACAGGGCAATAAACGACAGGGAAACGGATGAGCATGAGTTGTCCTTGTTTCAATATTTGACAAACGCATTTGATCACAATTTAATGTTTTCATATCATCACATATCTTTGTGGAGATCGAAGAGAAGAGGGGTAAATCATTGTTCACATTTTGCTGCTATAACCTTCCGTGGACTAGACAGGACATCCGCGTTCATAGAAGCGATGAGAATGGTCAAGCAGTATTTCAATGGAGCGAAAACCATAACCCTACAAACTGATGAACTATCTATTCACTTTGGCATATCAGATTCAAAACAGGTGGGAAAACGTATTACCCAAGATGTGGCAACAAACATTCACTATGAAAAGGTGATATCAACAAAAGAACTGAACCAGACAAATCGGCATGAACTTGTATTATCTATATATAAGTGTCACTTTTGTCACGTGGTTGAGTTATTTCCAGATGAACACGTGCAGAAAGGCAGATTTATGTATATCAAACGTACCCGAAAAACTGTAGTCAGGTTTTTAAAAATAAGTACACGCAGTACAAAGAGATTCTTTGTCTGCTCTGATGACGCGTTCGAGACTAAAGAACATACTCACAAAACCAGACAGATTATAGTAGACAAGAATTACAGCAGCGTGGACAAACATGGATCAGAGTCTGCGATCAAAGAATTAGTTATGCTAGGAATATTGCTGATGCTAGTCATCGTTGTTGTAGTAACAATAAAATGTAAAACTTACTCAAAACGGAATATAGAGCAAACAAACCAGAATGGAGAACAAAGAAACCAGAATGGAGAACAAAATGTGGAAACACAGCTCTGATGAACATTGACGATATGTATAAACATGTTATATTCCTGAATAGTACTTAAACCTTTACTTCATGAATATACATGCAAGAAATAATGACGTCATGAAACTTTATTGTGCTGCGGGCAATTCCCACAGCACAGAGTATGTGATGATCTTAATGACCTACTTTTTTAGCACTGGAGTAACATTTTTACCGTCTGCCTGGAAGAGCTTATTTGTTATGAACGATTCGGTCACAATCCGTTTCGGGCTTGGTCGTTTCTGCCCCATCATAAAATATAGCCATTTCCGCAAAATTTAGTCCAACCGATTTTCGTTCAAATGTATGTAAATGGCAATTGTGATATCATTGAACGGAAAGTACCAATATACGCAGAATTACATCCAGTCGATATATGTTTTTGATTAGATGATAAATGAGCTTTCAACACCAATATATGCCGTATTATGATAGTCAAGTATGGGGGGGGGGAATGATGTCAGTAAGTATCCTGTATAATTTGTATCACAAAGTTGTGGAAATTGTAAAGTCAAGGCATGGAATTTACAAATAAAACCTTGGTTCATTTTGATATTGAAATTTTATTGTGATAAGAAACAAATAAGAAAACACAGGTTTATCAAACAATACGTATTTCATAAGCAAACAGAGCAGACCCTGATCAGATTGGTCCTATATGAGTGTCAAATCTGGGTCTGTTCTATTTTCCAATGTGTTAAAATGCATATGTACAGCTATTAGTACATTTATAGGAAAATATAGCACGATGTAGATCTGTTGTCTGAAAAAGATAAAATATGTTGCATCAGTTAAAATCTGATGCACGGAACTAACTATGTGTGCGTGTATAGTGTACTATATACTCCCAAGTCGCAATGAAGTATATGGGTATTCAGTCACCGATTCCTTCAGCAAATAAGGTCTGAACTTCATTAAAATATTCATTAACACAGTGATTAACAGTAATTCCATATTTGTTTTTATGAACTGTACATTACTATTTGGAAAGCTGCGCCAGAATAACAGCCCAGAAACCATTCAACCACAACGATTTATGTGCAATTCATTTATAAATTTTGTGCAAAATACTGATGTTTGTTCCCACGGTTTTAACTTTTAAAAATTACGTCTTCTAACTAGTTGAGGGGGTATACTACAATCACCCTGTATGTTTATTAGTCTGTATGTTCGTTCATCGATCTGTCCGGATTTGTCCGGAGCTTTACTCGGTCATCTTTCAATGAATCTTTCTCAAGCTGTGTATACTTCCTTGCCATTATATGGCATTGAGCACCTGTTATTTTGGTCATGATCACTTGACCGATATATCAGAGCATTTTTGACATTTTTTTCTTGGAGGAATGCGGCCTGAGCATTAGTAATACCAAATGGACAATACTTTGCAATATCATATGAACCTGTAAATGGAAAAGTAGTAAAGTCAAGCAGGCAAAGCCACATGCAAGACGCAACCACCACCAAAACACCGATAGACAGCATGACACACACACACACACAACCACACACCCAAACGCACACGCACACACACATACGAAATGAACACAGAAAACACCAAAAGACACACAAGAAACAGGGACAAACGTTCCACAACATGAACAAACCACAAGCACAAAGACGCAAGGCAAACAAAAGGAAGGGTGACAAAGAGAGTACCGCCTTGGCACGGTCAGCAGCAAAAACACCACTGGGGGTTTAAACCGGTTTACGGACGTCCTAACCTCACACTTCTCTCAAAGTCACCCTAGCTTTACAAATATTGTAAATAAAGGTATCCCCGCTGGACTTACCCACAACATAGACGACGGTGAACACAGGACAACATGTAAAACATAGCATAATAACTGTGACAATCCGTCAAATATGTACTCAATGGCTTTGCTGAAGTCAGAGCACCTGCAGGTAAGCCGTTAAGGGCACGACAGGGAAAAAATAATACATGAGTCTGGTAAGCTCCTCCTGTATCCAAGTTTAAGAGTATACCATCATAGAGTACTACCCTCGGCCTGTCATCGCGCAAGCAAAGAGGGAAGCGTAGCTACCGACTGTAAAAGGATCGATAACCAAAAATGCAGTGTGTTGCAATATAATAGGATCATAACCTTTCTTTTTAAATTTTTTAATGCGTTTTATAAACAAATCATGAAAATGGATATGACCCCGAATTTTCCTAAGTTTGTAGATAACATCCCCATAAAATTCTGGTTGAGAAATGCCTTGTCGCAGTAACGTCCGTAGATTGCAATTATATTTACTAATGAGAGGTAAATTTCGATAATAAAATTTAGAAAAGGTTTTCCGAAGTTTGTGATATCTGTAACCTTGCTTAAGAAGTTTATCAGTTATAACTAAATTACGTCTGTTAAAATCTTCAAGCAAAGAACAGGCTCGGGCAAACCTAATAAGTTGAGAAATATAAACACCATAAGATGTAGAACGTGGCACATCCCCATCTAGAAAAGGATAATTAACAATTTTAAAATTAAAATCTTCTCTTTTATCGTATACTTTGGACGAAACTTTATCATTTGTAATTGAAAGATTCAAATCTAAAAATGAAGCATTAATGTCAGATTGATTAGCTTTGTTTAAAGACAGTTCTTTTGGGTAGATTGAAGAAACCATAGTATCAAAATAAGGATTATCTAAATTCAAAATATCGTCTAAATACCTTGAAGTTTTATTAAAAGCATTCACAATATCGGTCTGTGTATCAGGTTTTAAGCTAAGCATAAAATCCCTCTCGTAGCAATACAAAAACAAATCTGCAACAAGAGGGGCACAATTTGTACCCATGGGTATACCAACAACTTGACGATATATGGTATCTCCATAACGCACAAATATATTATCTAAAAGAAAGGTAAGAGATCTACAAACATCAAGGCAAGTCCACATTGTGTAATGTTCAACTTCTGAATTCGAAAAGAATGAACGTTGAACATTACAAGCAATGAACATTTTGTTTTCTCTGGCAAAGGTTTTTTCTATTAATTTAATAAGTCTATCCTTTATAAGATGGTGAGGTAGAGTAGTATAGAGTGTAGAGAAATCATAAGAGCTCAGTAAAGAAATGTTATACTGTTCATTTTCAAGTTTTGTTAAAACATCATTTGAATTTTTTATGGACCAAAAAACATTAATACCAGAATTTTCATATATTTTATCACAGTAGCGTTTAACATGTTCTTTGATCGTAGTAAGACAGGACGTCAAAAGTATAGATAATTTAGTAGTGGTACAACAGCTAGAGTTGGCAATAAAACGCGACTTATAAGGGTTTTTATGTAGTTTCGGAATCCAGTACAAAGTAGAAAGTTTATGTTGTTTTATGTTAGGACCAGACTTAAAATCATTGCACATTTTTACATGTTCCGAGACTATATCTTTTTCAGGTGTTTGAATGGTCATATAAGTTTTTGAATCAGTTAGCTCCTTCTTTAAAACATCAACATAATACAATCTTCAAATAATGATTACATTGTTTGATGCCTTGTCAGCAGGAACAAGAACATAATCTGAATGAAAATTAGAAATGTTTTTCTTCAAGTAGCGAAATGTAACTCTAGGTCGAGGTGGTAAAAGATGGTTATTTGATTTGTAAAAAGTTATTCGTGTATCAATAATATCGAAAATACATTTCTTCCAATCCGAAAGGGCATTAACATCAGCATGTTCTCGTCGACACCATTTGATGCAGAAATCTTGAATAGCTTCCGCAATATGAGTTCGACAAGCGTCAAAATCAATAAGGGAAGGTAATCTAAATTTAGGTCCTTTAGTTAGGAGGGTCCTGAGACGTTTATCCTTAATGATATCAAAATTACCAGTAATGACATGACCAACTGGTTTATAGCAAAAGCTAGAAATGCTACAATCTCAAGAAATAGGGGTATTAACATCAATATTTAAGTCAGAGACAATTTTATTGTAGTTCAAAATAACATTTCTAATAGGTTTATTATATTTATAACAGATGATAGGTGATTCAGAGTTGATGAAATATTTGGGAATAGCCTCGATTACATTCTTATCACGAAATATACTTTGAATATCAATAAAATCGATACCTTTATTTAGGAACTGAAGTTTCAGAAAATGTCTTTTATGTTCAGATTCTTTATCAATACGTGGACGAAGAACATGCTGTGTGTAACTTTGTATAAGTGAGGCAGTATTAATTAACGGATCTGTACGCATATAGATTTTATCAGCCTCTTCGTCTATTGACTTAAGACAGGAAAAGGGTAAAGACGATAAACAAGATAACATAGAATGTTTACCAGTTTGTTTTAGAATAGTATGTAAATAATGAATAGACATATTACGACGTAATTTACGCTTAATATTACCATTTCTACGTCTGCCATGTGATCTACTTTTACGTTTTCGAATAGAAAATATAGAGAAAATATCGATACTTGGATCTTTAGAAATATTGCCGCTTTGGAAAATGTTATCATTAAGGCCTAAAGGAAAAGGTGTTTGTAATTTCTTTATCCAGTCTAGCTCTGTGATGAAACGAGCTTTAGATTTTAAACTACCAGTAGTTTTAGAATCATAATAAATTTGTTCTACTGGTTGAACCGAAACATATTTGAAAGAATGTCCTGTATGACGAAAATGCTGGTAAAGAAAATTGTGTACTTTTTTGATCCGGCAATGGTAACTGTGTTCACGAAACCTAGTTTTTAAAGAACGTCCTGTCTGACCTACATATTGAATGCCACAACGTGGCGCATTTCATGTAAGAACATATATAATATTAGATGAGTTTCAGTCTAAATCAGAATTAATCTTCACACTAAACACTCTACCATTAACAAGAGATTTAATTGTTGATCTAGTAGAAATGAAATTGCAACACATACACCTCTTACTATTGCACTTAGTAATTATTGGATACACCCTATGTCTTTTGTTCAAATAATGTGAATTTAGATGGACTTTACTATAACGAATGATAGATTGCTTTAAAGGAGACAAAACGATTTTAGGTCCATTATGAAAAATGTTACTAATAGCCGAAGAGGGAACATGAAAAGATGAAGCAGAAGACAATTTTAGAGGTTTAATACAAACTGACGGCTGTAGTGATTGGAAATTAGCCAGGTTATGAGGAATCTGAACGGAAGACACAGAGTGTAAGTTTAAGTTATTTGTAACTCTGTCATGATAGCTTATCCAATAAGGTAATTAGAGCATTCTTTATGAGCCCACATATCAGACTCTGCACTGTTAGCGAATTCAGAACAATATCTGTAAAATATCCGTAGTTCCTAGTAAAAAAAATCATATTTCGGTGTCAAAAATATTTACATTGGAAATAAAAGATTTTGAGAAGATTAAATAATTACAACATACTGCATGTTTGGTTGTGAACCCTTTTACAGTTGGCAATCACGCTGGCCTCTTTGCATGTACGCCGACAAGAAAGGTTTAGTACTCTATGAAGGCGACCTCTTAAATCCAGAAATGGAAGGAGAACGTCGGATATCTGTACTATTTCATTTTTGTCGTACCCTTTATTACTTTTCTACAGTTACTCTGTTTGCAGCTCAATCATTGAGTACACTAGCGATAGGTGGATACAGTATGTTCAATTAAATGTGTTTTTGTTATACATGCACTTTACCACTGTATTTGCTGTCGCGGTTGTTGTAGATTAGTCGGAGAGGGGATACGTTTATTTACACTGTTTGTCTTTTAGGATGGGGATGGAATAAGGGTGAGGTTGGGCGCCCATAAACCGGTTTAAACCCCCGGTGACTTTTGTCACTGACCGTTCCAAGGCGGTACTTCCATCTTCCTCCTATTGAATGTTTGTTTTGTCTTTGTGCGTCTCTTGTTGTTTTTTCTACCCATGTACATTTGCTGTTTCCTTGTGTTGCTGTTCGGGCGAGTGTTTGTTCTGTATGTGGTATTTCCTGCATGACTCATTTTTGTACTTCTATAGTCACATTAGAGGTTTTTGATTTGTTTACTTATGGTACAAAGTTTTGTATATTACACTGTTCTTTTGTTATCACTGCTTTATAAAACATGTTGCCTACTTTCTTTGTGTAGATTAGATTGTTTCAGATGTTTATTTTAACATTTTCTCACACATATTCATTTAAACATCTTTGGAGACAAACTCAGATCTGAAAGATCCTAAACAAGCGGTTTCATTTTGGCTGCTACATTTAAAGATAATTATAGTAAAATACTGTACATCTCAGTTAACACTCCTGATGGCAGTGAAAATAAGTTATTTTACCTAATGATTTAATCAATAAATTATTTACCAAAAATAAACTTCCGTATAGATAAACGGAGAAAATAATCTTGATTTTGCGCATTTCTTTTCACAAAAGTTCATCCATATAATTTATTCATTAACCGAATGTTAACCACCTATTATCTGCTACAAATATAACAAACCCATCAGAAATACAATTTTCAACTATAATAAAATTGTGGCCGACCTTAATAGTAATGATAATAGTCCTGATAATTGAGATTGCGCCACCTCAAAATTTTGCTATTCTCCGGCTGGTCATGTGATTACTGGTAATTTTGAGATAATTAAAGATAAACGTCTAAGATCTCTTTTGAAAAAAGGTCCCAAATATAGAATACCATCCTTGATAGATTTTAACTCTTGTCGAGTTCAGATTGCGGAGGCTTTACAAAATTTTAGTATTAAATGGTGTCGAAGAGAACATGTTGAGTCTAATGCTCTTTCTAATTTGATATAATTGACAAACGCATTTCTTTTTATAGCTCTAACAAACACCTTCTTCCACCTACACCTAGAATTTCTTTTAGACATCTTCAAAAGGGTATACAGGATTTCCATTCAAAATACGTTTTTGTTCCTGCTGATAAGGCATCGAATAATGTGATTATTATTTGACGATTACATTATATCGATGTCTTGAAGCAGGAAATTATTAATACCAAATTCTGAAGGGTGGTGATCCCCCGAAAGCAAATATTGCAAAACAAAAAGAGAAAATTGCAGACTCGGTTTTATTGAGTCTGTTCATGAGCAGTAATTGAAAGTGCAACACTGCTCACGCCACCTAGCATCGGCTTAAGCGGTATTCAATTTTCAGAACAAGAACGACTGAAATTCATGATCTCGAAGGATCAGAAGGTATAACAACACTGAGAATGAAGTACGGGTCGACGTTTTACAGCCGCCACACAAGCACTTAACACATGCTGTTGTGAAGATTATAAATTCTGAAGGGTGGTGATCCCTCGAAAGCAAAAATTGCAACACAAAAAGAGAAAATTGCAGACTCGGTTTTATTGAGTCTGTTCATGAGCAGTAATTACATTTCAGTAACTACTGACGAAAAGACCATCGTTTCAGACCATGTCAAATAGTGTGAACAACTTGGAACAGATATTAAAATTACACAACATAAACTTCCTACAATGTATTGGTTACCAAAACTACATAAAAAACATATGAAGCGCGTTTTATTGCAAATTCTAGCTCCTGTACTACATGTACTACCAAATTGTCAACACTTTTTACTTCTTGTTTAACGAAGGTAAAAGAACATTTTACTGTGATAAGACATATGAAAATTCTGGAATAAATCTCTTCTGGTCTATTAAGAACTCTTCAGAAGTCTTAAACAAACTTAGGAACAAAAGGTATCTTGCATCCATTGTATTCACGTACGATTTTTCTACTTTGTACACAACTCTTCCTCTTAATTAAAGATAAACTGACCAACTTAATCCAGAAGTATTTGCCCGGGAAAAACATCATTTCTGGCATGTAATGCTGAAAAAGCTTTCTTTACTGACGAGCAAATGAAATATTACACCAATTGGACTTGCTCAGAAGTTTGCGAATCACTTACCTTTCTTTTGGATAACAAATGTGTATGTTATGAGAATGCTATATACCGTCAGGTAATTGGTATTCCTATGGGTACGAATTGTGCACCACTTGTCGCAGATTTGTTTTTGTACTGCTATGAGAGAGATTTCATGTTACGTTTGAATCCACAATCACAAGTAGATGTTATAAAAGCCTTCAATGAAACTTCACGATATTTGGATGATATTTTTAATTTAGATAACCCTTTCTTTGATGCTCTGAGTCCTACAATTTATCCTAAAGAACTCAAATTGAACAAAGCTAACCCGTCCGACAATTATGCAGCTTTTCTTGATCTAGACCTTAAAATTGATAATGGAATTAGTTCTTCTAAAATATATGACAAAAGAGATGATTTTGATTTTAATATTGTAAATTTCTCTCATCTTGACGGAGATGTTCCCCGTGCCCGATCTTACGGGGTTTATATATCTCAACTTATTCGTTTTGCTAGAGCTTGGTCGTCTATTGACGATTTTAACAGTCGAAATCTCATTTTAACTGAAAAGCTGCTTAAGGAAGGATATAGATACCATAAACTAAGAAAAGCTTTCTCGAAATTTTACTATCGGAATCTCACACTTATTGGCAAGTACCAATGTAATCTCAAGGCACTTCTGCGACACGGTGTGGATGTGAATTTTATGGTGATGTGATTTACAAGTTTCGTAAAAGTATTGGACATACCCATTTTCTCACTTTGTTCATCAAATATGTTTTAAAAAATCATTAAAAAGTGATATGATCCTATAGTACTACAACATACTGCATGTTTGGTTGTCAACCCTTTTACAGTTGGCAATCACGCTGGCCTGTTTGCATGTACGCCGACATGAAAGGTTTAGTACTCTATGAAGGCGACCTCTTAAATCCAGAAACGGAAGGAGGACGTCGGATATCTGTACTATTTCGTTTTTATCGTACCCTTTATTACTCTTCTACAGTTACTCTGTTTGCAGCTCAATCATTGAGTACACTAGCGATGGGTGGATACGGTTTGTTCACTTAAATGTTTTCGTTATACATGCAATTTACCACTGTATTTGCCGTCGCGGTTGTTGTAGATTAGTCGGACAGGGGATACGTTTATTTACACTGTTTGTCTTTTAGGGTGGGGATGGAATATGTGTGGGGTTGGGCGCCCATAAACCGGTTAAACCCCCCCCCCCAGTGACTTTTGTCACTGACCGTTCCAAGGCGGTACTTCCATATTCCCCCTATTATATGTTTGTTTTGTCTTTGTGCGTCTCTTGATTTTTTTAGTTATGTACATTTGCTGTTTCCTTGTGTTGCTGTTCGGGCGACCGTTTGTTCTGTATGTACCAAATGTTTGCAAATAAAAGGAGCCATGATTTATTTAAAAAAAAGCTTCTACTTTTATCAAGGGCAAACAACTAACTAGTGTCCCTCATTGCCATTTAGTTAGTAGTTTCAATTATGCTGTCAACACAAAAAGTATTCCTTTTCTATTGTATATTATTTAGAAGCTTTTTTTAAACTAAAGATAACTAATAATTAACTTTGTTTTTTCCATACGCGACTTTTGATCTTATTAATTCCTAGCATAATTAATTCATATCAGCATCAGAAGACTAGCCTTTCGTATAATAGTATACTCGAAATAAAAATGGTATTTTACCAGTGTCTATACAGTTAAAACTACTTTGATTTCAATGCTCAATAATAAACACTTTACACTTCGGTCAAAATAGCATTTAATACATATTAAGCAAATAAAGTTTACATTAAATGGCTCGTTGTTTTTTGCCGCAGCATAATCAAATAGAACAGACTCTGATCAGACGGCTCCTATAGGAGCCGTCTGATCTGGGTGTCATCTGTTTGCAAAGGCATAGAAAATCATATTTATGGAGTTAAAGGTTAAATTCCCATTATACTTTTGCGTGAATTGATTTCCGTGCACAGTTAGCTGTCAAATGATTATACGTGAGGTGTTACATTTACAATAACTCTAAACGACAAAGCAATTTATCGCGGAACAAGCAGAACATTTACGTTCATCGTACATATGATACCAGTGAATGACGTGACCATAGACCGTAATTGATAAAAGAAATTTGAGTTTATCGCTTAGTGCAACAACAAAAAAGAACAAAGAAAATGCAAGTCACTGGTTCCATGTTCCCGACGTTTCTTGGGTTAACCAATTCCCTCCTATTGACGCCTTTTGACGTCCCTGCAAAAGTCACCTGTTGAAACCATTGTGATAAATAGAGCATTTGCTCATATAGGAGCAAATCCTCTATTAATCACAATAGTTTCAAACTACAAAATTATATTTTTCCCTTTTCTCTAGTTAATGCTCTTTTTCAAGATTTATTCAAAAGGGCTGGATCTAAAAATAGCATATGAGGTAATGAGTTGTGCGGACGATGTTTTTTCGGCTGTACTATTGTACCTAATGCTCTTGCTTATCTCCTCTGATGTCATCAGCCTTGAAGCGACTAACGCGGCTTGTCTGTGGCAATTTTTTTTTACTTTCTGTGAGCGAAGACGTCAGGTGACGAAATGTTTCAGCACCCCATTTGCATTTAGTGGCCGATCTGAATGAAGCATTCCTCGAGCATTGTGACTTGTTTGCTAGGTTTTGAAAACCATCTTTGAATAAACATTTTTACAAGGAAACTTAAATGCTAAAATACAGAGCTACAGATAATGGCGCGTACTCAAACACTATAACCTCCATTTCTCCAACAAACCCTATGGTGTGACTACTTCGAGATGATTCTAACGACCCTCAACGGCTTGGAAATTTTGGTAGAGGCTAATCTAAACATTTCAGTAAACTTGTTCAAAATTAAAAAGATACGATTGCCATTTAAAGAAAGTTAGCCCATCCCTAGTGACCACGCTTTTAACAAATGAAATAGTTTGAACAATGTTGGTAGAGAGTCACCTATAGATAATTTCTGTCAAATTACAGTGATATCGGCCAAGCGAAAGGGTTTTCTTCTGGTTGCCGGGGCAAAAAGAGACCTCACAATAACTGCTTCTGCGAACTTTTGTCACAGCTAACATAGATATTATAGAAGAAATATTGTTTACATTTATAAATGATGACAGACAACGCATGCCAACGGAAAAAAAACACTATCAAAATAGTTCACATTGAGGACGTCGTGCCTATTTGAGCTAAAGCAATTGAAAGAAATGAGATGCAACAGGTGTAGCTCTTTCGGCACTTTTCAGTGATTAGCATTCGGATTAAATGGTTGTAGAAATACACGTTGAGGTACATCTTAAATACGACGTTGACCAAGTTTTGGCTAGCTTAAACTTTACATAAAGGTTAAAGATACTGTGCATATTAAGTCCCTCATATATAATCATGCCAATACTGGTGGTCCTTTGATAGCAATTTTTATATAACAGTCGTATGCACAATGTACAGGCTCTTATTAAATGGCGTCGCTTTACTTTACTCCTCAAGTAGAGATCTTCAAATCGGAGCGAGACCAAAGACATGTGTTTAATTAAAATCCTAATGCATGCATGTATTGATTCTCTTCCATTTAATTATACTTTCCAGCCTATTAACTTTTTTGTTGATATTTGATTTGTTGTAATTAGAGTTGTCGGCCTGCGGATAGTAGAATTGGTGTTTTATTGTGTATATACGCCTACTTGGGCTAAATATACTGAAGTAATAAGGGCCAGGTTTTTGTCATGTTTTGTTATCTCTATAATTTTCTGTTACAAACACACACCTTGGACATGGCAACAAGTTATGTACACATGTAAGATAGTATTGTTGAAAATCGATGATCTAGCCAGTATATTTGCCCAAATACCTTCACGATTGTTCCACAACGATTCTAGAAACAATTATTCCTAGGAGAGGGTGGGTAAATGCCTTAAGCCTACCTAGCATTGGTGCGTATCCCAGAATTAGGACCCCATCCCCTTAATGTCCGCATATACGTCTAACGAAATGGTGGAGGATCTTGTCCATTGCGGAAGCCATGTGTGTCAAGTTACCAATAGCATATCTTTAATCATCATAATTTGCAGTCATCCTTTCGAAGATAAATTCTGATTATAACTGGGCAGAGCCTTATAGCACTATGGTGACTCGTAATAACATAAACTTTGGATAATAGTCTTAATTGGTGAAATGTAGACTATAAAACATAATAAAGTTCATTAGGGCAAGGGTTGAAATCGCTTTATTATATGTTTAATACCATTCGCTAACGCAGAGCAATGTTGAATGCAGTAGCAATGTTGAGTGCCCGGGTTGCCATAATGCTCGTAGTGCTCTAGACCCATCCGACATGTATGACACCTTTCAGAGAGGCATTTAATGACGTTCAATGTAATGGCATATCTTGTCAAGTGGATCCATGATGATGAGTGAGCAAGAAACAGTGAAGAGTATAATTATGAATGTGTGTGTGTTTATGTGTGGGGGGATTCATTTGTGAGTCTATGGTTGCTGTTTAATTTGAGGTGAAATTCACAATAGCAAGGGCGTAGCTGAATCCAAATGTAATGTGCGCACCGTGGCTATTGGGGTCGGGGCATGCTCCCACGGGGAAAATTAGAATAGTGTAGTTTTGAAAACATTGTGATAAACAGAGCATAAATTATGCTCTATTTATCATAATGGTTTCATAATGGTTTCATAGAGGTGTCAAACGGCGTCAATATGAAGGAATGGGTTAAACTTACATAACAAGACATAACAAAAACATATACCCCCTTAGTCTTCGTCTTTTGTTCCATTTTGGCCATTATAATGTTTTCACCTTTTAGATTGGTTTTACGCACGTGTGTAAGTGCGTATTGCTAACTACAACCCTAATAGCATGGAAGTCAGAAGGAGATATGACCCGAAATGCCGAAATGTTCATTCTTTTGTTACATTTGACCGATATAGGACAGGTATGGACAACATAGGTATAAGGAAATATGGGAGGTTTCAAGAACATTCTATCCACTTTAGAAAGTAAAGAAACATCTTTTAAATTCCACTATCAAACACAGCAAACCCTGATCAGACGGCTCCTCTAGGGGTCGTCTGGTCCTAGTCTACTCTGCTTGCAAATGCGTGAAACAACGTTCTTATGAAGGAAAGGGTTAAGTGGTCATTCCTTTATTGAACAAAAGAGTCTAAAATCGCAGGTGGTTGCTTAATACAGGGAAAAAGTAATGAAGGAATCCTGTAGGAACTTTCTGCATTCATCGTGACCTTCTTAAACTACCACCTGCCTTACATACCAATAATTAGACTTTTTATAGCTCCTTCTTGTACAGGGCAATTTTCTCATGGAACAATAGGAAAGCCATTCTCAGTTGTATTGTCTTTCTGAACTCTTCACCCGACTGGTTTAATTTATATTCGTACATCAAATACATTTATCTCTTAATTCATAATTGCTATTTGATAAATATTTGACGTGTGTGAATATGTATGGTAAAAGGCTTGGTTTATACTAATATGTAATTATCTTTCTGAAAAGATCCATTAGGTGTTTACTTTCACTGTTGATCAAAACTAGCTCCATTGGTATAATATTTAACCCTTCGCTTGCTATTCACGTCAATATACCTACCTATAAATAGTGAAGACCCAGATGAGACAGCTCCTGCAGGAGCTGTCTCACCAGGGTCTGCACTATTTACAAATTTATTGTGCAACCAGTGCTCTCCACAGCAGTGATTGCACAGCGAAATACTTCTACACAGTGAAGATATATGTAATTATACAACAGGGCATGGGTAAAGAAGAAGAAATGTCTTTTAAAATTCAGCAAGAGAAGGGTTAATACTGATTCAAAGGATGTCAGTGCCCATTTGTCATATTGTGAGCCAGCTATAAATATTATTAAAGACATTTAAACTCATGTAAAATACGTATGGATGCAAACAAATTTACATGCAGGCATGGACAATA
Organism: Azorinus chamasolen; assembly: GCA_963576725.1. Lineage (NCBI taxonomy): Eukaryota > Metazoa > Mollusca > Bivalvia > Cardiida > Solecurtidae > Azorinus > Azorinus chamasolen. The sequence continues at coordinate 56,018,582 of OY755252.1, forward strand.
ATTTGCATTCTATGCATTCTTTTTGGTAGGACAATAACAACATAAATGAAATATTTGGAACTTTGGCGAAAAACGTGTCAATTTTCAAGTTGATACAGAATGTAACAAGAGAGGGCCATCAGTTTGAAAATTAATGTTGTCTAATCTTTAATACCAAATTTAGAGACAAACAATAGTTTAACCATATGATAGGGTTAACCCTTTATTGCATAAATACGCCTATGTCTTTACAAACAGAGTAGACCCAGATACGCCATTCTATGTATTTATAAACAGAGTAGACCCAGAAGCGCAGCGAGCGTTAGCGAGCGAGCGAGCAAGGCATTTAAAGTTATTAAATCCGCACTTAATAGACACTAAATAATGACAAGTAAACCCGTTAAGCCTAATGTTAATCATGAATACGTGAGCACTGATCGAAAGGGTTAAACTACCAAATCCGGCTCAATGCGGAGCAATCATCAGCAAACAGAGCAACTCCTAATCAAACGGCTCCTATACGTGGAGTAAAGGGTTAGGGCGGGTCTTGAAGTCCAAAAAAGTATTTAATGAATAATTTTTTAACATTGCATTTTTGGCATTTTTAAGAATAGATTTTGCAGCTAAAGGGAAAATTTGCTTCCGATCCAATCCCATTTCTCAAAATGACTATGTTCAGTATTATGTTCTTGTATGTACACATGTATTTGGAAATAAAATATGTTTAAACTAAATGGGTGCTTGTCTGTAAATGATTATCATGCTCATTTGTAGTTTCATTTTTTTTTTCGTAAGCATACGTGTATGTTTAATGCAAAAACTGTATTGTTTTATATTATATTGTATGGTATATCCATTTTGTTGGCCGGATTGCTCGCAATCCAGGCTTATAGATTGGCGAATGCCGTCCGTCCGTCCGTCCGTCCGTCAGTCCGTCCGTCCGGCCGGCCGGCCGTCCGGTTGACCTTTTTGTTTAAGTTAGTTATAGCCAAAGTATAATACCTACAGTAACCAAACTTGGTATGTGGGTTCAGAATGAGGGTCACATTACATGTCATAGGTTAGCAGGTTACTATGACCCCTTTTTGACCTAGTTTTTACGCTTCATTGACTTAGAGAACTTCCAGGTTGACCTTTTTGTTTGTGTTAGTTATAGCCAAAGTATAACACCTACAGTAACCAAACTTGGCATGCGGGTTCATAATGAGGGTCACATTACATGTCATAGGTTAGTAGTTTATTATGACCCCTTTTTGACCTAGTTTTTACGCTTCATTGACTTAGAGAATTTCCAGGTTGACCTTTTTGTTTCCGATCGATAACTAATAAACAACTTGGCATAGAATCTTCAAACTTGCTGTGGTGGTTGGTCTTGACAACTAGATCACCCCTATTGTTTTTTAGGTCACTAAGTCAAAGGTCAAGGTCACAATGACCTTAACTGGTGAACTAGTTTCCGATCAATAACTGCTCAAGGGTTTAGCTTGGGATCTTCAAACTTGCTGTGATGGTTCGTCATGACTACTAGACGACCCCTATAGTTTTTGAGGACACTAGGTCAAAGGTCAAGGTCACCATGTCCTTAACTGGTTAAATGGTTTCCGCTCAATAACTGCTCAAGGGTTTGGCCTAGAATCTTTAAATTTGCTGTGATAGTTGGTCTTGACCACTGGATGACTCCTATTGTTTTTGAGGTCAAAGGTCAAGGTCACCATGACCTTAACAAGTAAAATGGTTTTTGATCAATAACTGCTCAAGGGTTTGGCTTGGGATCTTCAAATTTGCTTTGGTGGTTGGTCATGACAACTAGATGAGCCCTCTTGTTTTTGAGGTCACTAGGTCTAAGGTCAAGGTCACCATGACCTTAACTGGTGAAATGGTTTCCAGTCAATAACTGCTCAAGGGTTTGCCTTAGGATCTTCAAACTTGCTGTGGTGGTTTGTAATGACCACTAGATGACCCCTAATGTTTTTAGGTTACTATGTCAAAGGTCAATGTCATCATGACATTAACAGGTGAAATGGTTTCCAATCAATAACTGCTCAAGGGTTTGGCTTAGGATCTTCAAACTTACTGTGGTGGTTGGTCATGACAACTAGATGACCCCTATTGTTTTTTAGGTCACTAGGTCAAAGATTAAGGTCACCATGACCTTAACTGATGAAATGGTTTCCGATTAATAACTGCTCAATGGTTTGGTTGGGGATCTTCAAACTTGCTGTGGTGGTTGGTCGTGACCACTAGATGACCCCTATAGTTGTTGAGGTCACTAGGTCAAAGGTCAAGGTCACGATTACCTTAACTTGTGAAATGTTTTCAGATCAATAAATGATTAGTGGTTTGGCTTAGGATCGTCAAAGTTGCTGTGGTGATAAGTCATGACCACTAGATGACCTCTATAGTTGAGGTCACTAGATCAAAGGTCAGGGGGTCTGGGGGTATACATGTTTTACAAACATCTCTTGTTTTTTATGTTTCAATGAATTTCTAGATTGACCTTTTTAACATGTGGAGTCATAATGAGGACCTCATTACATGCAATTGGAATATGTTTAACTATTTATTATGTCTTCAGCATCTGCTGATGCAGAAATGTATAATGATTGACTGTTCATCTGTATCACTTTAATCGGCAATCCGGCCATACCGACATTGGCGGTTTCATGTATCAATCTTTTACCTGGTGGGGACTCTTTGTTCACGTTCTCACGCCTTTACAAACATAATAATAATAATAACGACTTTATTTAACGAGAGAGGTCATTTGACCAGGTCAGTCTACCATGAGGCCCTCAAAACATATATACAATAAAACACTATATACAATACCCCGTCAGTGTTGGAAGAACAAAGTAAGTCCTATCGGGGTTCTTAGAATTAACAGGTAATTAAAAGTAAATAACCTATCGCCTGTTGCAAATGCCGTCTGCTGAATCTCTCATCTGCTTCGATAGATCCAAATCGGACGACTTCTGTAGTCGTCTGGTCAGAATCTGCTGCGTTTGCTCATGGAATAATTTCTTACATGGTCATTTCACAGGAAAATGGTTAAAAGCTTGGTCACTGATGGGACTCTGTGTAACACGGCGTCTGATCTGGATCAATGCTGTTTCAGGTTGCACTCAGTAACAAGAAAACATTTTTGACGAACATATTTGTGAAATAACCCCTCTGCAAAAAAAGAATTGCTGCTCAATTTAAATCTGATTGTCAACAAGTCCGGCGTCTCATCTCATCTGGATTCAAGCTGTTTGCAAATGCGGGTCAGGTTGTGTATAGCGGGATAAAGGTTAAGGTAGCTAGCGGGATAAGGGTTGGGCTAGCGGGATAAGAGTTGGACTAGCGGGATAAGGGTTGGGCTAGCGGGGTAAGGGTTGGGTTAGCGGAATAAGGGTTGGGCTAGCGGGATAAGGGTTGGGCTAGCGGGATACGGGTTGGGCTAGCGGGATAAGGGTTGGGCTAGCAGGATAAGGGTTGGGCTAGCGGGATAAGGGTTGGGCTAGCGGGATAAGGGTTAGGTAGCGGGATAAGGGTTGAGATAGTGGGATAAGGGTTAGGTGGCGGGATAAAGCTTAAGGTAGTAGGATAAGGGTTAAAGTAGTAGGATACGGGTTAAGGTAGCGGGATGAAGCTTAAGGTAGTGCGATAAGGGTAAAGATGGTGGGATGTGGACTTAAAGTTGCGGGATAAAGATCAGGTAGCAGGATAAAGATTAAGGTAGCGGAATAGGGTTAAATGTAAGCAAATATTTTATTTTGATCAATGGTACATAACCGGGTTTTTCTATCTGTCAAAAGAAGTGACGGATCATTGTTTGAGTCAGGTGAGTGACCGCAAATGATATGCGGAAGTGGTTGAGATGTATCATATTGCTTTGACTCCGATCATTCATTGCGAGATGTCGCGGGTTCGAGTCCAGATCGGTACCAAACATTTGAAAAATATGTTATTCTATATATAACATTGGAGCTGTAGATAGGACGCGCTTTAGAAAATCTAATTAATAATATATATTTCACCCCCAAAAGTTGCAGTTGCAGTAGCGAGATATGGTTTGGCTGAGACATGAGATAATTTGACATTGATACACACATTGTCTACAGCCCATTTACAGTGAAACATGTGAAAACCGGACCCCTTCGGAGACAGATCGATCGTCCGGTTTTTACAGGTTCGAAATTTTGCCGAGAAAACCAGCGAAATGTGTGCACTGTTCAGTTTTCATTAACCCATCCTTATGAGTTTCCTAATGTGAAACTACATGTAACAAAAAATATGATATTGACTCACACTTACATGTATTATACAGTACATAGACGCCTTCATATGTTAGCAGTGCTCAATATGCAGGCCAGTGACTCAATGACCAGGGGAGTAAATGTACCGTCGGCTGAGCGGTCATTCGGACTGAAAGTAGACTATAACTAGGTACTTTTACTTCTACAGTCCATGTACATAGGTGCCCTTATACAGACCACGTACATAGGTGTCATCTACAGACAATGTACATTGTACATAGGTGCCATCTACTGTCCATGTGCATTGTACATATAAGTCATCTACAGTCCATGTACACTGTACTTAGGTGCAATCTGAATAACACAATGCTTGGATTCTGAGCAGGTATGTTGTACATGTGAAGTCTGGCTGAAAACGCACTGCTTTACCACATCAGTAATTTATTGGTAATGTGACATTTATAATGTCACATGCCATATTGGGTGACATTTATGGATACGATAAAATCTGCCTTAACCATTTCCCTCATATTAACGCCTTTTGACGTCTCTGTAAAAATAACTTTTTAAAACGAATGTGATAAATAAAGCATTTGTTCTACATTGTATTTATCACATGGTTTCAAAACTACACAATTCTAAGATATTTCTTTTTTCTAGTAAATGCTCCAATTCAGTAGATTTATTCAAAGAGATTTGGTCTAAATTACCCTATGAGGGAATATGTTAACCCTTTCCTTCATATAACCGCATTTTACTTATTTTCACACCTTTGCAGACAGAGTAGACCCAGACTATGCTTCTGATCAAGGTCTGCTCTGTTTGCTCAAAACATTATAATAGATTTGACTCTACAGTCTATACCTATACCAAAATATTATGTGTACAAATGCCACTATAAAAACCATGTACTTAAAGATCATGATGACATTATTTCTTACATGAATATTCAACAGAGAAAGGGTTAACTCTTTTTCTCATAGATACGCATTTGAACGGACTTGCTAACAGAGACGATCCAGATCAGTCAACTTCTGATGAAATATTTCAACTATGCAACCGGTCTATCGTCTAGCTACCGGGCAACTGGTCTGTCGGCTAGCTACCGGGCAACCGGTCTATCGGCTAGCTACCAGACAACCGATCTATCGGCTAGCTCTGGGAGTTTTCTGCATGACTTTCACCCTGCATTTAGCGGCTACCTGCCTAAAAGTATCTAACATCTTCTCTTCTAGATTTCCGGTTGAGAGATGTTTTACTGTATACCACGGTTGTTGTAGATCAGTCGGAAACTGTTTGTCTTTCGGGGGGGGGGGGGGGGGGCATGGAATAAGTGTGAAGTTGGTCGCCCCTAAACCAGTTAGTCCTTTCCTTGTTCTATATCCATTCCAAATCTCAATTCCTACTGAATATTCATGAACAAAATAGTTATAAATGTAATGAAGGATGGAAGGTGGAACATTGTAGCCATTGAGAAACTAAAGAAAGATATCTATCAAATTACATTAGCAAACAGAGCAGACCCTTATCAGACGGCCGTCTGATCTGGGTCTACCCTGTTTGCAGATGCGTGAAAATGTGTTTATATGAAGGAAACGTTTAACCACCCACCCCCAGTGACACTTGTCACTGGCCTTTCCAAGGCGGTTCTCCTATTGTCACACTACTTTTTGTTATGTTTTATAGGCTAATACGTTCACTTTTGTTGCCATGGTGCTGGCGACTGTGTGTTTTGCATATAGTCTTTCTTGCATGGCACATACATTTACTTTTACGTTTGGTATGTGATAAAACACACCATATGTACCACAGGGGGCGTTTTCGTGGGTCTAGATGGTCTAAAAAGTCCAAAAAAGTGTGCAGATTTGCCGATTTCCCGACCGATTCGAAATAACGCCCGGTTTTGGACAACCAAGATGGAATAACCACTAATGCTTGGTACGATCGTGAAGCTGGGACATTGTACTTTTCAAATAATATAACTTTTGATACATTCCGACTAAGCCGTAGTATAGACTAGTAGCAAGCATCCGATTACAACCGATTGCATATGGTCACACAACAGGCTCATATTGTTTTGTCTTCCAGTTAGCTATTTTCGGATAATACTATATTGCGGATAGAACAATGACACGTGCAGTGAGATTTCAACGTCAAAGCATATTGATATTATATATACGGTAGGATCACTCTAATGCAACCACTTAATGAACATACACGAGTCTGTTTAAAAGCAGAAGGCTGCTTAATGCAGAACGAACGTTATCAAACTGGAGCTTTTTGGATAACTTTCGTCCTGCATTAAGCTTCCACCTGCATCTAAATTGTGAAGTCGGGAGAATATGTACATTGTATATAGTTCCAGACTATAAACCTCACCTTTACTTTTTTATCTAGGGCCCAGAATTAAACCTCTGTCATGTAAGGGGTTTTGCTGTATAAAACGAATGATAACCACAAATGCAATGAAGGTTATATTTGTGGATATATAAGTATGTATCTTACAATAACGATCGGGCAAAATATGCTGATCATAATGTTTTAATTAAAACCCTCTTAAGCAAACACTTTATCAACAAACATGTGTGTCTTTAAAACCAGGTGATTGTTGAATAATGTTGTCAATACAGAAATATCCGGTAGGATCCAGATGAGATGTTGAATAAATTCTGAAGGGAGGTGATCCGCCGAGATAAAAAAAATTGCAACACAAAAAGAGAAAATTGCAGACTCGGTTTTATTGAGTCTGTTCATGAACAGTAATTGAAAGTGCAACACTGCTCACGCCCCCTAGCACCGGCTTAAGCGGTATTCAATTTTTAGAACCAGAAGTACTGAAATTCATGATCTTGAAGTATCAGAAGGTATAACAACACCGAGAATGAAGTACGGGGTGACGTTTTACGGCCGCCACACAAGCACTTAACACCTGCTGTTGTGAAGATTATAAATTCTGAAGGGAGGTGATCCCCCGAGAGCAACAATTGCAACACAAAAAGAGAAAATTGCAGACTCGGTTTTATTGAGTCTGTTCATGAACAGTTATTGAAAGTGCAACACTGCTCACGCCCCCTAGCACCGGCTTAAGCGGTATTCAATTTTCAGAACCAGAAGTACTGAAATTCATGATCTCGAAGGATCAGAAGGTATAACAACACTGAGAATGAAGTACGGGGCGACGTTTTACGGCCACTTTGTCAATACAGAAATCTCAAAGATGATCCAGATGAGATGTTGAATAACTTTGTCAATACAGAAATCTCAAAGAGGATCCAGATAAGATGTTGAATAACTTTGTCAATACAGAAATCTCAAAGAGGATCCAGATGATGATCCAGAGGATCCAGCTTATTTATTGAGTGATGGTTAAGTTTATGGTGTCCACTTTGTTTGCAAGGCGTTAACCCATTACCGCATAAGCTATATTTAGATCCTACTTCTTTGAATACATCTACCGAAAATGAGCATTAACTAGAGGAAAGGAATATTTTTAGATTTGTGTAGTGTTGAAACCATTGTGATAAATAGAGCATTTGCTCCTATTGATACTTTTACAGAGGCGCCAAAAGGCGTCAATACGAGGGTATTGATTAAAACGTATATATGGAGTAAAGGGTTAAGATGAACGTATTGATTTGTTTGAAGGGATGGTTTAATAGAGTTTCTGAAGATCGTACTGTAAACCTGTAATCGTGGCAAACATATATTATAAACGCATTTCCGTAACATTTTCCAGCTATTAATTGTGGACAGCATTGTGGCACACAATGGACATCATCTCGTGAACATCAGACGGTAATACGTTCACTCAAGGCTTCGCCACTCGTAATAATATACCGTCTGATGTTCACTCAATGAAATACATTTCAATCTTTCACCAACTTTAACAAATATCCTCTGTATAGTTTGAGCTTTTTGAGATTATAAACAGTATTGTGTATAAACACTAATGATTGTGTATTCAACATGCAATAAATGTATACATGTACTGAGTATTCTGTATAGATAAGACAACGTTTAGAAGTGTAATGAATGTACCGAAGGTTTTGGTTTTAAGCTGCATCGATAGGTCATATAAATGATGTAAATCATGTCTACGACAAACGTTTAAATATTTGCTTTTTATATTCCAGGTATAAAGTCTCTGTTAATCAGTTCATCTCATATCTGATTTGAGGTAATAATCGTTTTTTAAGAACTTTTTGTAACTTGGCTTGTTTGGCCGTTTCCCGAATTCAGGTTTTAGCTAATGTCTAATTTTATTAGTTTTAAATGAAACATACATATGTACTCGTAAATGTACACACGTCTTGTTTGCTAGATTAACGGAGGCTATATATTCTTTCAACTTTGTATAGATATACATGTCATGCAATAAGTATGGAATAGTATTGTGTATAGCCCCTTGTAATTCAAATATTGAATGGCATGATTCTTTATAGATATATTTCTGTCTGTGTATGACTGTAACCATGATGAGACTCTTAATAAATATTATATATATATACAACGCAAAAAATGGTAAAATTAAAACATACTGAACTGTGTTGTTTCAAACATTATTTATGTTTTGTTTGTATCAGGTTTTACCGTTACGGTGCTGTCTTAACGTGACGTCCAGCTAATTAACCATTCGCTTGCTATTCACGTCAATATACCTACCTGTAAATAGTGAACACCCAGATGAGACAGCTCCTACAAGTTGACTGTGCAACCAGTGCAATCCACAGCAGTGCTTGCACAGCTTGTACTACTTGTACACAGTGAAGATATATGTAATTATACAGGGCATGGGTAAAGAAGGAGAAATGTATTTTTAAATTTAGCAAGAGAAGGGTTAAAAGTGAAACAGCGCCTGGAGGTGATTCCGATAATTCGATGCGCAAGTTTATAAAACAGCACAGGTACTAGATACTACAATTGTCATCTCACGAGAGTATGTGACATATGGCGAGTCTGTACAAAGACTCTCATAAGAAAATACAACGTGGATAAATATCTACACTAATTTTTGGAGAATTTCTTACCTGGAAAGTGAGTTAAATTAGATTTATGCAACTGTGCTTATTTACCCATTCCGTCAAATGCTAATTTTAGATTTCCTAAATAGGAGCATTTACTAGAAAAAAGGAAAATATTAAGAATTATTTAGTTTTTAAACCATTGTGATAAAAAGAGCATTAATTAAATGGTAAATGGTATAGTAAGTGGTATTTTATTTTTGAAAATTCTTGAAAAAGCATTCAAATGAAGAAAGGGTTAAAAAAAAGAAAAAGTCGCCCGTACTTCATTCTCAGTGTTGTTATATTTGTTTTGTCCTTCGGGGTGTTATTAAGTTTTGAAAATTGAATTCTGCTTAAGCCGGTGCTAGGGGTTGTGAGTAGTGTTGCACTTTTAATTACAACTCATGAACAGACTCAATTAAACCGAGTCTGCAATTTTCTCTTTTTGCATTTCTACTATTGCTTTCTGAGGATCACCCATTTTCAGAATATATTTACACATGGACTCCCTCGTGTGCCCTTTTGTCTATGTCTACACTGTTTGCAAATGTCTAGGGGTTGGTGGTGAAATAAAGGATATATTCTTAAAACGGTTTCATTTACGCACCTTATCGAGACCGCAGATATCTATGCGCTTTTCAAATGATATCAGTTTCAGCGTCATGGGTAATGGTGACAGGACATTAACCCTTTACTCCATTAATATTCATGAAATGAAATGAAATTGCTTAATACATGTAGTTATAACGGCACATGAATGGCAGAAACTGTAGATTCTTATCTACCTTATATCTTAAGCAAACACCCTGATCAGACGTTCTTATAGGAGCCATCTGATCTGGGACGTCTACTCTGCTTGCAAATGTGTAGAAATATGTATTTATGGAGTAAACAGTTATAACATGTTTACCCTAGCAGGTTAGATGTGATAGGTTACTATACATTATTAAGTTGCCCGATAGTTATATATAACCAATGTTTTATTTAATCCTTTCACCACCAATGTCGCAAAAATGCACCACGACAAATAGTGCAGTCCCAGATCAGACGCCACCTTTTCAAGGTGGCGTCTGATCAGGGACTTCACTTAATGTCCAAACTCTATTTCTATATATGTGCTTTATTCCTTTGAAATCAGCATTTCTTTATCTCATTTTTTATTCTACCAAATGATTTAACAAAAGTGGTTTGCAGACGATAATTAGAAATTTGGCACCGAAAGAGTTAAATATCCAATACCGACCGTAAACTAAATGCTAATCCTTACAACGTAGAATTTTCAAATGGACTATTCCAAAATTCAAACAGGTCAAGCTTATGGCAAATATTTAGGGGTTTTTTTAAAGAAGAGTGTAACATGACGAATAGTGTAGACCCTTATGAGAGGGCTCCTCTAGGAGGTTCCTCTGTATGTTTAATATACTAGGAAGGTCGGCGTGGTCCAATACGAAATGCCCCGTAATATTCCTGTAATTAGCATCATGTTCATCAACGATCTATTGGTAAAGCACAGCAGCAACGTTAATAACCCCATGCACTGACACATTCTATTTTAACCAATTACCGTATGAATTATTTTTAGAAACATCATCTTTGAAAACAATCTACCGAAAAGGAGCATTTACTAGAGAAAAGAAAAAGTTTAGACTTATGTAGTTTTGAAGCCATTCTGATAATTAGATAAAATGCTCTATTTATCATAATGGTTTCTAAAAGTGACTTTTACAATGATGTCAAAAGACGTCAATGTGAGGCAATGGGTTAAAAAGATATATTCAAATGTATTTAGGGGTCAATATTTAGCAATAAAGAACATTTAGTCTATTACTCTGTGTTCATTTCCATTTCACAGGCAAAAACAATACTGCTATATTTAAACCCATTGTTGGAAGAACTCATGCCGTCAGCCTGCCGTCAGCAGGTACGAGATCAGAATGTTATGGAAATTCTGTTTTCTATTTTTGATGACATTTGTTGCAAATGAAATAGACGATGCACACCTCGTATATACGCAAACCGATTCGTTTCAAGCGTTATTTCAATTGATGTCAATGACAGAAGAAGTATGTGGTGGGATTGACTGGTGTACAGTCCGAAACGGAAGCATAAAGGACACGTTGCACGGTGGAACACGCACTGGGTGTTGCATCAAATGTTCATGTAGCCAAACATGTATTAGTTTGCACACATGTTGCCCAGATTATAAACTGAGTCAAGTTTTAGAAAACCGTGTTTACAGCAACATGTCACAACTAATCAGTGAACTTACAAAAATAAACGGCACAAATGATACAGACATCAACATTGTTTACGATGAAGGAAGACCACCAGAAAACACGGACTGTCATAAGTCGTGGATGTTTGATATATCGCCATTTCGACCGAAAGGACACATGTACCGCATGATTTCAAAGTGTTCAAATTCAACTCATTCCACAGCAGATGTCAAATCAAAATGCGAAACTGATCCCTTATTCTGGAGTGATGTCCATATAGAAAATCTTTTACCCGTACAATCCATGGAGACTGGAAATGTTTATCGCAACAGGTATTGCGCCAAGTGCTCTTTGGAAGAAAACGCAACATTCACAGATTGGAATGTATATGTGGCGTCATTTTGGACGCCTACTGGTATCTTGAATGATATAAGTTTTACATTTGATGACTTATTGCAAAGACGGGTGTTTGATAAATGCAGCGTATTGTTTAAACCTAGTGACACATTAAGACGTTTCAATGCACCAAAAGTATGTCACACATTCGACATCGACTCATGTCCAATTGGCAACAACACAAGTGAAATTGAAAGAAGAGCCTGTGAGAACATTGTCCAACCTGTTGTCTATAAGCAAGACCGGGTATTTATAACAAAGAACTTGGCTTGTTCAAGATGCAACAATGTTTCGATGGACGACTGCAGAGTGTTTTACAGGTCAAACAGTTACGAACCATTCCTTGGGCGGATCCTCTTCAATCATTTCAATGGCGAGGGCAATTCTGGTTTGATTGGTACGAAATTCTCTGAACAGTGTAGTATTGGCTATTGGTACGACGAGTATTTGGTAAGTTTCACAACCACAGTAAAATCTCTCCATAACGGCCACTAAATTACATCAAATATTTTGTGTCGAAGGCAATGGCTGATTAAAGCAAGGTGAAAATAAAACAGAACGCTCCTATAGGAGCTTTCTGCTTTACTTCCACCTTGCTTTAAGCAGCCACCTGCCCTAAAAACCAACTAATTAACACAATTTAGTGGCCGTTATAGAGAGGTTTTACTGCAGTCGATACTTGTAAATAACTGATCAGTCGTATGGTTGTTATGTTTGATATCTTGGGTGAAATAAGGAGTAAAATATTCAAACCATGAAGCGGGACTTTACAGTAAAAAAGCTCAAATTGCGTCATTTCATTTCTTAATCTAGTGAAAGTTTTGACGTCATATATTGCCTTGCACTAGGACCAGTTCTGTTAAATGTGTCTGTTTATGGGTGTACATCTATGTGTATTTGTGTAGTGTTAATGCACGCTAACTTCATTGGTGTTTTTATGACTATGCGATGTGTGTGACATCTCTCGTCGTCTTTCATTTTACTTTTTTTTATAAAATTAATATTATCCTCTGTTCGCTATACAGTAAAAGTACAAAAATGGTTCATGCAGGAAACACCACATACAGACCAAACATCCGCCCGAACAGCAACACAAGGAAACAGCAAATGTACATAACTATAAAAATATCAAGAGACGCACAAAGACAAAACAAACATACAATAGGGGGAAGATGTAAGTACCGCCTTGGAACGGTCAGTGACAAAAGTTAGGGGGGTTAAACCGGTTTATTCCATCCCCACACTAAAAGACAAACAGTGTAAATTAACGTATCCCCTCTCCGTCTAATCTACAACAACCGCGATGGCAAATACAGTGGTAAAATGCATGTATAACGAAAACATTTAAGTAAACAAACTGTATCCACCTATCGCTAGTGTACTCAATGATTGAGCTGCAAACAGAGTAACTGTAGAAAAATAATAAAGGGTCCGACAAAAACGACATAGTACAGATATCCGACGTTCTCCTTCCGCTTCTGGATATAAGAGATCCTTCGTAGAGTACTAAACCTTACTTGTCGGCGTACATGCAAAGATGCCAACGTGATTGCCAACTGTAAAAGGGTTGACAACCAAACATGCAGTATGTTGTAGTACTATAGGATCATATCCCTTTTTAATGATTTTTTTAGATCCACGATACTACGAAATTTTAGTAATGAAGAATTTATGTTTTTGTAGGCAGGTGGCTGCTTAACGCAGGTTAAAAGACTGTCAGAAAGTTCCCCTAGGGGTTTTCTGCATTACTTTTACCCAGCAATAAGCTGCCTCCTGTGTAAACCCTTCGCTTGCTTTTCGCGTAAATATACCTAGCTGTAAATAGTGAAGACCCAGATGAGACAGTTCCTGCAGGAGCTGTCTCATCAGGGTCTGCACTATTTACAAGTTGATTGTGCATCCAGTGCACTCCACAGCAGTGTTTGCATAGCGAAATACTTGTACACAGTGAAGATATATGTAATTATACAACAAGGCATGGGTAAAGAAGGAGAATGTGTTTCTAAAATTCAGCAAGCGAAGGGTTAAAGATCAATAACGGCACGTATTTGAGTGTTCGAATAATCGTGTTTTCACAGTACATGTATTAAGTTAAATGATATTTGATGTCAAAATACAGATTTAACTGTGTTTGTTTTAAAAGAAGAATTGAGAGCTGTTTAGGCATGTGGCTGCTTTCTACACGGCTTTCAACATGCAGATAGCTGTCTTAACGACCTGTAATGATGTTTGTTTGAGAAGTTGAGTTATAGAGATTTTACTGCATTTTATTTAATGGGATTTAGTAGGACATCTCTCATATTGCTATCAATGTATTGTATCGTTTTTGTTTCTAGGATACTGAAATGTGCAAAGGTTGTATAAAAACACATGTAGCTTTTTCTGGTTGTTTTACATATGAGATCAAATCTTAGTTTCGACTTATGTATCGTAGTGTTCAAGATTTTCATTCCAATAACGGTCTTGGCATAAAACCAAACCCATCCAATTCATTGTTGTAGACCACCAAAAACAATCAAACCAATAAATAAAAGGTTATGACATCACATTGGCTCTTGCACATGTGTAGGACAATGTGCATTCGTGCGTGCGAGTGCGCGAAATCATGTGTATGTGCGTGTGTATGAGCGTGTGTGTGTGTTTAGAGAGAGAGAGTGTGGGGGCATGTGTGTCTGCCTGTCAGTATGTCTGTCTGTCTATATGTATGTGTGTCTGTGGCCGTGTGTGCGTGTCTGTGTCTGTCTGTGTCTATCTGCCAGTCTTTGTATGTGTGTGTCTATGTGTATGTCTGTGTGTGTATGTGTGCGTGGCTCTGTGTGTGTCTGTCTGTATGTGTATGTCTGTGCATATTTGTGTCTGTGTGTGTATGTGTGGTGTGAGTGTATGCGTGATTTTTGAGGTGGTTTGTGTTTTTGAGTGATACGCCCTGCCTAACTTTCATTTTCTTTGAATAAATCTACCGAAAAGGAGCATTAACTAAACAAAAGGAAAATTTTAGAATTTTGTAGTTCTGAAACCATTGTGATAAATAGAGTATTTGCTCCTTAGGAGCAAATGCTCTATTTATCACAAAGGTTTCTAAAAGTGACTTTTACAGAGGCGTAGAATTGCGTATTTATCGAGGAAAAGGTTGTAGGTTGTATGGTTGACAAATACCGGCGGTATCCGATCATTAAACACATATGAATTATTGAAGCATTTACTCAATAAATGCGCTTTTCTATGCCTTTGCAAACAGGGTAGACCAGATCAGAGTATCCTGTAAGAGCTGTCTTATCATAGTCTGCTCGGTTTGCTTATATCAGAGCAACCTGTAAGAGCTGTCTTATTATGGTCTGCTCGGTTTTCTTATATCAGAGCATCATGTAAGAGCTGTCTTATCATGGTCTGCTCGGTTTGCTTATGATGAAACATATACATGTATATAATTCTACAGTTTCTGCAAAAGCCATGTTATGCCCATGTCCTATCATAATGAGTAATCTAATTATTGTTCATGATGTCATTGTTTCTTACATGCATATTCATGGAGTTCGGGTTTAAAGGTAGCACACATGCATTCTAAGTGATAGTTTGAAAATACATATATACTGTTTATTCTATTGCAGGGTAAGTGCAGACGGATGTATTGTCCTTGTGGAATGGTGGTGAATAATGCTAGATGTTTGCCCATTTTCCATGAAGTAAACATCGACCTGTATGTGGTTCACGTTGATATGTGCATTCAAAACAGGGCAATAAACGACAGGGAAACGGATGAGCATGAATCGTCCTTATTTCAATATCTGATAAACGCATTTAATCACAGTTTAATGTTTTCATATCAGCACATATCTTTGTGGAGATCGAAGAGAAGAGGGGTAAATCATTGTTCACATTTTGCTGCTATAACCTTCCGTGGACTAGACAGGACATCCGTGTTCATAGAAGCGATGAGAATGGTCAGGAAGCATTTAAATGGAGTGAAAGCCTTAACGCTACAAACTGACGAACTATCCATTCACATGGACATATCAGATTCAAAACAGGTAGGCGAACGTATTGTCCAAGATGTGGCAACAAACATTCACTATGAAAAGGTGATATCAACAAAAGAACTGAACCAGTCAAATCGGCATGAACTTGTATTACCGATATATAAATGTAACTTGTGTCACGTGGTTGAAGTATTTCCTGATGAATACATGCCGAAAGGCAGATTTATATATATCAAACGTACCCGAAAAACTGCAGTCAGGTTTTTAGAATTTACTACGAGAGTCTTTGTCTGCTCTGATGACGCGTTCGAGACTAAAGCACATAATCACAAAAACAGAGAGATGACAGTGGACAAAAATTACAGCAGCATGGACAAACATGGGTCAGAGTCTGAGATCAAAGAATTAGCTATGCTAGGAATATCGCTGATGCTAGTCATCGTTGTTATATTAACAATAAAATGTAAAACTTACTCAAGACGGAATACAGAGCAAACAAACCAGAATGGAGAACAAAGAAACCAGAATGGAGAACAAAATGTGGAAACACAGCTCTAATGAACCTTTGACGCTATGTATATACATGTTATATTCATGCATTGTACGTAACCCTTTTACAATGAAGAAAATATTCCAAAAATAGGGAATTAATATAATACATAAATACTTGAACTGCTCTGATCTAATATTTCGACCACTAAAGGCAAAGGCCCTTAGTGGTTGTAATATTAGATCAGAGCAGTTCAAGTATTTACGTAACCCTTTACACCATGAATATTCATGTAAGAAATAATGACGTCATGAATATTAATTAGATTATTTTTGTTATAATAGCACAATGACACAGAGTTGTTTGGCCATGGCAAAAATTGTAGAATCGTATCTACATGTGTATTATATCATAAGTAAACAGAGCAGACTCTGATAAGACGGCTCCTATAGGAGCCATATGATCTGGGTCTCCTCTGTTTGCAAAGGCGTAGAAATGTGTGTTTATGGAGGAAAGGGTTAAAGTCTCATTATATTTTTGCGTGAACTGATTTCCACGCTCAGTTAGCTGTCAAATGATTACACGTGAGGTGTTGTATAGAAAATAACATTATTTTACGTATTGTTTGCTCAAAACCGACAAAGTAATTTATCGCGGAACAAGCAGAAAAGTCTACGTTCAGCGTACACATGATACCAGTGAATCGTGTGACCATAAACTGTAATTGATAAAGAAATGTGAATTTATCGCTTAGTGCAACAACAAAAGAGTACAAAGAAAATGCAAATAGCTGGTTCCATGTTCCCTACGTTTCTTGGTTCCAGCGGACGGTGTGTCTAGACTGTATCAATCTACCTCATGCTCTTGTTTATTAACAAGACTTTCATGGAAATTCAAAATGACAGCAATAAACCCATTGATGCAAATCATCAAAGGGCGCGAATAGAGTTGGATAACAGCAAAGGAGAAATAAAACATTGCATTTAGTCTGTACTTGCAAACCAATTAAAATGTTCCCAAAAATCCAGAAATAATTTGTTCATATATGGAAAAGCAGTATATTGAAAAACCATGGAGAAGACAAATATAGACGCGAGGCGTTCATGATTTCTACTGCGAGACTAGTTTTTAGATTTACACTCCAGAACAATGCAGCGGCAAAATATTTCACAGTGCTCACTTAGCCTCACTAATGCCCAAGAACTCTTTGAAGTTTGATGTGTTGTTAACCTTCTGCAGTTCATTTACTGTCCAGCATAATGTAACACAAATACCTTCTGCACAGTTTGGACCCTGGTGAGATGCCAAGTCACACGGCGTCTCATCTGGGTTCGGACTTTGCAAACGTTATTATAAATGCTAAAACCCCAAAACAATAACGGCTGGAGCAAAACTCGTGCCTGTTTAGAGAAACAGTTGCTTATTTCAGAAGTCAGTTAATCGTCTTTGGTCAGAACTTTATATGTCCTTGCATAATATTTCTTATAAAAATTAATATCATCAGGAAAGTTTTGCATCAGAAATAAGAACAGATCCTTAATTCGCAGCAATGCACTTTAAAAGACGTTTCAAATCATGCCTTAGCTTACACCTTTCAAATTGACCGTCAAAAGGTCGTATCGGTGCCTGCAACATCACATGAGAACTATGTATTTCTGGGTTTCTAAATGTTCACATTCCCTTCTTTAAGTAATTCAGATATCGTTTTCAGCAAAATGTTATCTTCTTAAAGCATTTTCCTCATTCTGCAATCATTTTACAATTTCCCATGTATCTCTTAATCAAAACTACTAAATAACATTACTCTCTGTTTTATCTTTATCCTGCTTAAACAGGTTTTACGCAGCCATTTACGCTTGCCTAAAACCTCGTTTATTACTCTGTTTGCAAATGTGTAAAACCACGTTTATATGAAGGAAAGGGTTAGGTCGTCATTCCGTTATTGAACATAATAGGCTCAAATAGCAGGTGGTGGCTTACCACTTTCCCTGTTCTATGTTTATTCAAAATTTCAATACCTACTCAAGATTCATGGACAAAATAGTTATAATGAAATAAGGAAGGGGGAACATTGTAGATATTGTATAAAGCAAAGAAACAGATCTATCAAATTCTATTAGCAAACAGAGCAGACCCTAATCAGACGGATCCTCTAGGAGCCATCTGGTCTGGGTCTACTCTGTTTGCAAATGCGTGAAACCACGTTTATATGAAGGAAATGTTAGTGTTAAGTAGCCAATCCTTTATTAAACATAGGAGTCTTAAAAAGTAGGTGGTTGCTTAATACAAACGTAATGAAGGAATCTCCTGTAGGAACTTTCAGCATTCATTAGCTACCATCTGCCTTACAGACCAATAATTAGACTTTTAATGGCTGCTTCTTGTATTGGTCAATTTTCTCATGGAACAATATATGAAAGCCATTATTAGTTGTTTTGTCTTTGTGAACTCTTCACCTGGCGGTTTTAATTAATATTCGAACATCAAAGACATTTATATCTTAATTCATAATAACTATTTGATAAATGTTTGACGTGTGTGAATATATATGGTGACAGGCTTGGTCTATGCTAATTTGTAATTATCTTCCTGTAAAGATTCATTAGATGTTTACTTTCACTGTTGGTCAAACCTATCTTTATTGGAATAATATTTAATACTGCATTCGGAATCAAAGGATCTCAGCGTCCATTTGTCATATTGTGAGCCTAGCTATAAATATGATGAAGGTATGCACAATTCTAAAGACATTTAAACTCATGTAAAATAGGTATGAATGCAAACAAATTTACATGCCGGCATGGACAAGAATTTTCATTCTATGCATTATTTTCGGTAGGACAATAACAAAATAAATGAATTATTTGTAACTTCAGCTAAAAATGTTTCAATTTTCAAGTTGATACAGAATGTAACAAGAGAGGGACATCAGTTTGAAAATTAATGTTGTCTTATCTTTAATTCCAAATTTAGAGACAAAAATAATTTTACCATATGATAGGGTTAACCCATTATTGCATAAATACGCCTTTCTACGCTTTTACAAACATAGTAGATTTAGTTCAGACGGCTCCTATATAGAAGCCGTCTGATCAGGGTATTTTCTGTTTGTTTATGATATGATATAGATCTGGTTCTACAGTTTCTACCATGGCCTAAATATCATGTGTTCATACGCCATAATAGAAATGAGTCTAATTAATAATCATGACGTCATTATTTCTTGCTTAAATATTCATGGAGTAAAGGGTTACAATTGGTGAAAAAATACATAAAGCTACCACCGATTCACTGCTAACACATATTTTCGTATTCTAGATTCTTATATCTTGCCCAAACTCATGGATACCATTATTAGTCCCCCACCGGTTACCGATGGGGGACTATAGGTTTGCTCGATTCCGTCTGTCTGTCTGTCTGTCCGTCTGTCATGATTCTTGTCCGGGCCATATCTCCTACAAAGTTAGGCCAAATGCATTATAACTTCACACATTGAAGAAGCATGATGATGAGGAGTAGTGTCATGCACAAGGGCCATAACTCTAGCATCAATATTTTTGGAGTTATTCCCTTTTTTCATATTTTTTTGTCCGGACAATAACTCTTTATCTACTGGCTCAATATAGTGTCATGCACAAAGGCCATAACTCTAGCATCTATACTTTTGGAGTTATTCCCCTTTTTCATATTTTCTTGTCGGGACAATAACTTTTTATTTACTGATTCAATGTATGAAAGTAGGTACTAATACCATTCAGGTGGTCATGTATATACCATGGTCAACCACACCATGGGTGGGTGGGGTGGGGAGAGTGGAATTTTTCTTTCAGTTCGGTGGGGGCTCATGTCTTGCATAGCAATACAACATGCCCTTGTTCCCCAAAGATGGTACCGGTGGCCAAAAGTTGGGGTTCTGGCTCATTATTACTTATTGGTCTATACAAATTCCCAAAACTTGCGTTCGTTAAACAAATCCATAAAACAAAACTCAAAATCTTTACTTAATCAGTAAACTTAGCAATCGACGATTGCCACGTAATGGGGGAGAGTATTCTCAGGGACGGTTAATTATGTGAACACATTGATGTAAAAAGAAATGGCGTGTCCTGTAAGATTCGCGTCCGACAAAATAGCGACATATTCGGATCGTGTAAATATAGCTAATAGTATTAGCATTGCATACAAAATAATTAACCCTTCGCTTGATATTCACGTCAATATACCTATCTGTAAATAGTGAAGACCCAGATGAGACAGCTCCTACAGGAGCTGTCTCATCAGGGTCTGCACTATTTACAAGTTGATTGTGCAACCAGTGCACTCAACAGCAGTGATTGCACAGTGAAATACTTGTACACAGTGAAGATATGTGCAATTATACAACAGGGCATGGGTAAAGAAGGAGAAATGTATTTTAAAATTCAGCAAGATAAGGGTTAAAATAGAAACTGTAATCTCATGAAAAGTAAACCCGTTAAGCCTAATGCTAACCATGAATACTTGAACACTGATCGAAAGGGTTAAGCTATCAAATCCGGCTCCATGTACCAAAAATTCGTAAATACAAATGGCGCGGAGCAATCATCAGCAAACAGAGCAGACCCTAAACAGACGGCTCCTTTAGATGGAGTAAAGGGTTAACGCGAGTCTTGCTGGCCAAACACACACAACAAGTATTTTATCAATAATTTATGAATATTGCATTTTAGGCATTTTTCCAAAACAAATTTCAACTTTCTGGGGGAAAATGTAGGCCGTGACCTACAGAAAGCTATGCCCCTGCAAGTCTCCTTTACTGTAAGTTCAGCTTACCCACGTTCTCATGTATATTTAAAATGAGTAGTGTAACTGTTTGCGGTGCACGTGTACTCCGAGAAGTTCCTATTGTAAAAATTGAGACAATGGCATTTTCAGCAGAGTGTGCCTCTCAAGTACATCTTAATTCTGTTTTATATACATTCACTTTTAAATGTATTCTCGTCTGTAAATCAATATCATAGTTTGAATTTTTCCATAAACATACTTGTATGTTTTATGCAATAAACTGTGTTGTATGTAATTAATTATATTGTACATGTATTGTATATCCATTTTGTATCAATCCTTTACCTGGTGGAGACTCTTTGTTCGCGTTCACGACTTTACACACATAATAGATCCAAATCGGACGACTTCTGTAGTCGTCTGGTCAGGATCTGCTCTGTTTGCTCGTTGAATAATATCTTACATTAACAGTTCACAGGAAAATTGTTAAAGGCTTTATCACTGATGGAGCTCTGAGTAACTCTGCGTCTGGTCTTGTTTAACCCTTTCCCTCATATTGACGACTTTTGACGACTCTGTAAAAGTCACTTTGTGAAACCATTGTGATAAATAGAGCATTTGCTCCTATAGGAGCAAATGCTCTATTTATCACAATGGTTTAAATCTACAAAATTCTAAAAATGCTCTCTACTTAATGCTCCATTTCGGTAGATTTATCTAAAGAGGTTGTATCTAAAAATAGCCTATGAGGTAATGGGTTAAGGTTGCACTCAGTAACAAGATAACATTTTTGACGAACATATTTGTGAACTTACCCCTCTGCAAAAAAAGAATTGCTGCTCAATTTAAATCTGATTGTCAACCAGTCCGGCGTCTCATCTGGATTCAAGCTGTTTGCAAATGCGAGTCAGTACGCGTAGAGCGGAATAAAGGTTAAGGAAGTTAGCGGGAAAACGGTTGAGGTAGTGGGATAAGGTTTAAGGTAGCTGTATAAGGGTTAAGGTAGATAGCGGGAAAAGGGTTGGGATAGCGGAATAAGGGTTAATTTAGTTGGATAAGGGTTATGGTAGTGGGATAAGGGTTGGGGTAGCGGGATAAGGGTTAATTAGTTGGATAAGGGTTATGGTAGTGGGATAAGGGTTGGGGTATCGGAATAAGGGTTAATGTAGTTGGATAAGGGTTACGGTAGTTGGATAAGGGTTATGGTAGTGGGATAAGGGTTGGGGTAGCGGAATAAGGGTTAATGTAGTTGGATAAGGGTTACGGTAGTTGGATAAGGGTTATGGTAGTGGGATAAGGGTTGGGGTAGCGGAATAAGGGTTGATGTAGTTGGATAAGGGTTATGGTAGTGGGATAAGGGTTATGGTGGCGGGATAAGGGTAAAGGTAGCATGAGAAGGGTTAAGGCAGAGGGATAATGTTTAGGTGGCGGGATAATGTTAATGTAGCTGAATAATGGTTAAGGTAGTAGGATAAGGGTTAAGGTAGTTGGATAAGGGTTATGGTAGCGGGATGAAGCTTAAGGTAGCGCGATAAGGGTAAATGTGGTGGGATTTAGGTTAAAGATGCGGGATAAAGATTAAGATAGCAGGACAAAGGTTAAGGTAGCGGAATAGGGTTAAATGTAAGCAAATATTTTATTTTGATCAATGGTACATAACCGTGTTTTTTATCAGTCACAAGAAGTGACGGATCATTGTTTGAGTCAGGTGAATGACCGCAAATGAAATGTCCAGTTAAAGTGCGGAAGTGGTTGCGATGTATCATATTGCTTTGACTCCGATCATGTCGCGGGTTCGAGTCAAGATTGGTACCAAACATGTGAAAAATATGTTATTCTGTATATAACATCGGGGCTGTAGACAGGACGCTCATTTCGAAAATCTAATTCAAATTAAAAAAAATCATATTTCTCCCCAAAACTCTATCCTCCAAGGCGATTCTGATGAGTTGCAGTAGCAAGATAGGGTTTGGATGGGACATTTGATAGATTAGTACACATCTCATCTACAGCCCATGTACACTGTACATATGTGCCATCTACAGTCCATGTACATACGTGCCATATACAGTCCATGTACACTGTACATCGGTGCCATCTACAGTCAATGTACACTGTACATCGGTGCCATCTACAGTCAATGTACACTGTATAGTGGTGCCATCTACAGTCCATGTACATAGGTGCCGTCTACAATCCATGTACACTGTATATATGCGCCATATACCGTTCATGTACATTGTCATAGGTGTCATCTGAATAACACAAAGCTTGGATTCTGAGCAGGTATGTTATACATGTGAGTAATGGCTGAAAACACACCGTTTTACCACAGCAGTTGTTTATTGGTAATGTGACATTTATAATGTCACATGCCATATTGGGTGACATTTATGGATACGATAAAATCTGCCTTAACCATTTCCCTCATATTAACGCCTTTTGACGTCTCTGTAAAAATCACTTTTTAAAACGAATGTGATAAATAAAGTATTTGTTCTATTTGCCACATGATTTCAAAACTACACAAGTCTAAGAGTTTTCATTTTTCTAGTAAATGCTCCATTTCAGTAGATTTATTCAAAAAGATTTGGTCTAAAATACCCTATGAGGGAATAAGTTAACCCTTTCATTCAAATGAACGCATTTAACATATTTTCACGCCTTTGCAAACAGAGTGGACCCAGACTATGCTTCTGATCAAGGTCTGCTCTGTTTAGATCGACTCAATGCCCATTAACTTTTTCACTTATATTGTCCCCAAATTAAGAACAAGTTAGTATAAAATGGAAGCAAATTCATGCACAATGATTAAATATGCAAAACGGTCAACAAATCCACGAGTAAAAGGTCTCAGCTAAATATCTTTACCAAAGCCAAAATGCAAACAAAGGACTTATAGTTTATGTACAATATGGTTTTAAACCAACAGCACGTAAACTAAGGGTGCTAAGAAAAACTGAGAGAAAAAAATTAAGCTTCCACCGAGGATCGAACCCACGACCTTACATTTCATAAAGTCATCGTCATAACCCTTAGACCACGCTGACCGCTATGATTGGGAGTGTGATTTTAATCAATTACCTAATTCACTAGCATTTTCACTGGAAATGGGTCATGGCAGAAAAGAAAGAAATAACCCCGACAAAAATATGTGCCCCCGCTGAGAAAAATATATGAAACAAAAGAAATAAAATAAAGGAATATATATAAATAAAAACTTGTCTCCCAGTAAACCATAGTTATTAAAAAGATTGGCTTTTATAGAAACACAGGAACGCAGAAACGCATGGACAAAAATTAAAACCGTATGAGAGTGGGCTGCTATCGCAGCCCAATGACGAAATACGTATGCAACTGGTTTATTGGCTAGCTATCAGGCAAACGGTTTATCGGCTAGCTACCGGGCAACCGGTTTATCGGCTAGCTACTGGGAAACCGGTCTATCGGCTATCTACCGGACCTGTAAAAAGTAACGTAATGTTATACAGTAGAACCCTTCTAAATCGGACGTTAAAATTGGTATAGATATATGTCTTTGATACAGGTGGCTGCTTAATGCAGGGTGAAAGTCATGCAGAAAATTCATCTATTATAGAAAACAAATGGGCTAATATTGGTGAATATAAAACAATGTTACAGTCGTATTTATTGATGTATTACCTAGTTTTATCCGCAACCTGCTGACTCAACCTGGCTGGCATTGGAAGACAGCTTGAATCCAGATGAGGCGCTGAGTAACTCGGCATCTCATCAGGATCCTAGCTGTTTGACACTCGATGAATAGTTTCTTAACCCTTCGCTTGCTATTCACATCGATATGCCTACCTGTAAATAGTGAAGACCCGGATGCGACAGCTCCTGCAGGAGCTGTCTCATCAGGGTCTGCACTATTTACAAGTTGATTGCGCAACCAGTGCACTCCAAAGCAGTGATTGCACAGGGACATACTTGTACACAGTGAAGATATATGTTATTATACAACAGGGCATGGGTAAAGAAGGAGAAATGTATTTTAAAAATCAGCAAGCGAAGGGTTAAAACGTGCTCGAATCGGAAGTAAAAATTGCACTACACATAAATTTAAGCAGATACAAATTTTTGCCTGCAAGATTAAAGTTCATTGGGAAATGCATACCGATATCAAACAAGTGACAAAATGGTCCTTTGGACTAATAACTTTCTATAGTTTCGTTGTTAAGCCATTTCTTTGACATGAGATACGGGTCTGTGAAGTCATATGCTTATCATATGCAAATCATATGCAAACAGTTTGCATCAGGATCCAAACTGTTTGACACTCTGTTTATCTTTTTATTTAAGAAATTAAAGAAAATAGCATTTAACCCATTCCCTCATAGGCTATTTTTAGACACAACCTCTTTAAATAAATCTACCGAAAAGGAACATTAACTAGAGAAAAGGAATATTTTAGAATTGTGTAGTTCTTAAACCATTGTGATAAATGCTCCATAGGAACAAATGCTCTATTTTTCACAATGGTTTCAAAAAGTGATTTTTACAGAGGCGTCAAAAGGCACCAAAATGAGGGAATGTATCCAACAGACGACAATGCTTGCACTGAAAATGTATCCAACAGACGACAATGCTTGCACTGAAAATGTATCCAACAGACGACAATGCTTGCATTGAAAATGTATCCAACAGACGACAATGCTTGCACTGAAAATGTATCCAACAGACGACAATGCTTGCATTGAAAATGTATCCAACAGACGACAATGCTTGCACTGAAAACTAGGAGTAACAAAGAAAGTGTTTATTATGTATGTTTATCATGTATGTTTATCGTGTATGTTTATCGTGTATGTTCAAATAGATATATAAGATTCTATAATGTTATTGTTTACTGTTTTATCTGAGAAGTTCTGAATGAGATTTAAGAAAAAACAATATTGTGCAACATTCTCTCACTAGACATTGCATTTGCTCTAGAAGACACGTGCTCACTTTTGAGTTTGCGAAGCATCAAAAGGCACGTATTACTGAATACTAATCAAATCTATTTTATATAATATTTAAGTAATGTCAACAAAATGTCTAAATGTTTTAGACTTCTCATATGGCCTAAGTAACACAACAAAATTCTTCAGTTTCATCACAAAGGGCCCTTGAAACGGCAGCCATTTCAGTCGGGTGACCCTTGTTATACGATAACCCTTGCAGTCTCACACTGGACCCCTTTTCAGGCTAAATATTCATGTAAGAAATAATGACATCATGAATATTTTATTAGCCCACTTTTTACAATGGCATAAACACACAAATATTCAATTTCTAATCTGAACAATTTCTTACGTTCACAGCGTATTGCAGGTCTTAAGTAATGCTGACAACTCCTGTAGGTTTTTTAGACATGGTAGTATTCTTTCATACTGTATATTATCCAATTCGAGATATCAACGTTCAACTGTATGTCTTAATGAAACGCTAAAGATTATCATATGTAACTGTAGCCTATCTTGGTACTTTGAACCTAGAGTTACTGGCCATCTCATCAAGATCCAAATTGCCTAACGTACAGTAACAGTGAATTTTCATGGACGTGTCATTATGACAATTAATTAGTGCCATTTTCATAGAGAAATTTGAACACTGGAAGTTTACCATGGCAGAAACTTTTGCATTAGATCTATATTAGTTCATAAGTAAACAGAGAAGATTTAGCAGGAGCCATTTATTTTGAGTTTACTCTAGGGTTACCCTGTTTGCAAAGGTGTATCTATGAAGTAAAATACTGTGCCTGGGTCTTAAATCATGCTCTAGCATAAAATATGTGTATATATTAATTAAAAACACTAATTATTACATATTATTAATAAACCGCAGTTCTTCATTCAATTACATTACTTAAGACCTCCTTTCGAGGGATTTACTGTGGCGAAAGGAGTAAGTAATCCGTTTCCCCTGTAAATGTCATCAATATATTAATGATGTGTTCATATATTCAGGCTTCTATCAGTATATTAATGCCAAATATATTTAAAATATATGTACATATTATTTATAACAACTAATAAATAGCCGTTATTAATTTTTAATCCTCATTTCGCCTCCTTTCGCCCAAAGTCCTCCTTTTGTGTTTTAGGCATTTCGCAACATCTTAGAAATTTCCTCGGTGATTATCGCCGATGATCTTGCCGTTGCGGTATTACATTTTGTATTAGCCCCGACCATGGGGGAAATAATTTTCTAATATTTTCATTTCCAAAATACATACAATTATACAGTGGAAACAAATATGTCGACCTGTTTCCAACTACAATGTATATAGAATTGTATTATTCCATTCATACTGTTTTTACACTCATAAACCACAAATTACAATTCCACCATATTCTCACAAGTCTTGATAAATCGGCCCTCCTATCAGTGAAATTCCATTGAATGCGTTCCATACAGACACGGGAGCTAATGCTCTCGCGCCAATAAAACAAAGACATACAAACTAGCAGATGTCCTTTTGTTGCGAATCGTAAGGTTCCAGTGATTGTGGGCATGTTTTACTAAACTGATGGCTGACAGAAACTTGGTATACGATTAAATGTGTGGATAAATATTCAACTGCATGAAAAACGCCTTGCATATATATTCATACGCGTCACTCCACGGCTCAGTAGAACTTTGCTCATATATTTCGGGTGCGAATCACACACCATAGGGAATTCATCCGCTAGCTCCGCCTCGTACATCGCCTCGTCCAATAAGAGGCTGTGTCTCATGCAGGATTTCTTTAGCTTCAGCAACTGAATCTCTGAATGGATCTGAAGTAATGTCCGTGCGATGTCTTGATCAGTCTTCTTCATGGCCATCTGAAAAACACTGATATGTTACGAGCAACAGATAAACGTGCGTACTCACGAACTAAATTCGCCATTTACCCACCAAATCCTATGTTGTGACCCCTCTGTCACAACATAGTGTTTTGTTTAGAAATAAAAAAGTTATTCTTGAAAATGTTTTAATTTATGCATCTTATCTGGACTTCTGAGTAATGTTTATATGACATTTTCTTAATACTAATGGACGGTGCCATGTTGTTAGTGTTTAACCATCTAGCTCGTACAGGCGCTTTAAATGTACTTGCGAATAGAGTAGATCCAGATAAGACGGACCCTGGAGGATCCGTCTGAGCAGGGTCTGTTCTGTTTGATTTTTATATAATTATATATCGGGACTCGTGTTTTTGTCAGTCTGGTGAAAGTCCTCTCTGCTGTGTGTGCTCTAAAGGTGACATGTAAAGATCACGCCCGGTCGACCCTTTTGTTCGCCAGTTAGAGCATAGCTTTATTTACTGTGAAAGCGAAAGTAGAAAATCGTTTTTACTGACCAAATCCACATTTATAGCCTGGCTTTCATTCAAATAGTATGCATATTCTTGCAAGAAAAAGAAGACTAGAATATGCAAATGAATTATTACTAATTAAACAAAAAAAATCTAAAAGTAGTTAGAATATATTTGGGATTTCCATTGTTAGAACTGCACTCTAGGAAGGGGAGATCACCACTGTTGCATAGCAACACATTTCCAAGAATCAGGAAACATATTCTTAAACTTCACTGGACTAAGCGCGACCTAACGGACATTTGCAAACAGCCTAGGTCCAGATGAGACACCAACTACCTCTGCGTCTCATCAGGAGCTCTCTAAGCTGTTTGACACTCGGTCAATAGTTTCTCAAAAGTTTAATTATTCAAAGGTAAATGGAAACTGTAGTAGACTACGGTTTGGGCAGACAGTATTTGACAGCAGGATTAGGGTTAACCCGTTACCACATGAATATTCATGTAACAAATAAAGAACTCATAAATAGTAACCCGTTCCTCCATTGCTATTTTTAGACTCAACCTCTTTGAATGAATCTACCCAAAAGGAGCATATATGTAAGAGAAAAGTATTTTATAATTTTGTAGTTTGAAACCATTGTGATAAATAGAGCATTTGCTCCTATAGGAGCAAATGCTCTATTTATCACAATGGTTTCAAGAAGCGGTTATTACAGAGGCGTAGCAAGGCGTATTTAAGGAGGAAATGGTTAACTCAGAGTAATTGCTACATTGGCACATGGACAGGGGAAATTTTGGCCATAGCAGAAACTGAATAGTCATATCTTTATGGTGGCATCATCAGCAAACAGAGCAGACCCTGATCAGACGGCTCCTGAAGGAACCATCTGATCTGGGTCTGCTATGTTTACAAAGGTGTAGAAAATGTGTATTTATGGAGTGAAGGGTTAAGGGTCATAGCCTTGTGGGTTAGGTTATTCGTCTTGTGTGCGATAAATTTTTGTTTGATCCCAGTACATGTAACCCGGTTATGCCTTTCATTAGCATTATATCACCCCTAGGGCAGGTTGATCTAATGTCTGGATAATGTAACTGGGTGTGGGTTCCAGGTCCAATGTTATATACTGAGTTCGAATCTGGGTTCATTCTCAAGTACAGTAGAACCTGTCTTAAGCGACCATATATTATTTGGACACGGGTATTTTAAAGACCAGATGAGTGCTTAGTACAGGTCAAACATAATGCAAAAAGCGCATATAGGAGCTTTCTGCATTGCGTTTGACCTGTATTAAGCTACCACCCGCCTTACAGACCCATAATTAGACCTCTTTTTGATGGTCGCTTATGACAGATTCTATTATATCTTATTGGTCAGGTTTTGAGTTTCACTCCAATTTGAAACTTGGGATTTCACCCAGATTCCTGAAATGAGAAGCCCAAAGGCGAAAACCTATACCTCTTTGGGTCTACTCTATTTGCAAAGGCACTCTGGGAGCCAATTGGGTCTACCGTGCCCCCCACCCCCTAGACTTTTCTCATAGGTACCAAAATGTTCGGGAAAGAAGACTGAATCAGAATCGCGAATGTAGTTAAAGGGGATGTCCCTACATTTGACACGTTTCATAAACACTTAAAATATATAAAACTCATTTGTTTATATGCTGAAAAGTAATATATCACAAAAAGCCCCATCCAATTACCGTTTATAATGACAAAACATCCATGTGTTTGGTATCGCCGATCCCGGTTTTACACCCCGATGTTTCAGTTTTATTCGGGTTGAGTTTTAGTTTCGTAACTGTTCGCCCTATTCGCGGTTCTCCGACCACTTCCGAGAAAGCTATAACGTAAACAATGGAGGGATCGGGTGATCATCGGCAAAACGCGGAAGAATCTACGGAAAAGGCCGATAATATTGTGTTCTAGAACAAAAATTATCAGTTATTGATGAAATCGGTTTATTTGTATCAAATGGGCATTTTTCTATATAAGTTCAAATTGGGAACCTTCATAATAATGATAGAGCATAACAAATACCAAGTTTTATGGTATTATTAAAAATATGCGCTCATATTAGGGACCTCCTCTTTAAGTTTAAATTCTTTTAGGCTATATGTATTTTAACCAGTTCCATGGCAACCCCTCAGTTTTCGTAATGATTACCAATACCTGCAAAATCGATCACAGTCAGGTTTTTGTCCTAAACCTATAAAGCTGGTACCAAATTGCAGATAAGATAGTGTGCTTTTTTCCAGTTTGAGGATCATTACGAAAACTGGTGGTTGCCATGGAAACGGTTATAAAACACATAGCCTAAAAGAATTTAAACTTGAGTACATTCGCGATTCTGATTCAGTAGACTTTTCTGAATACATTGGTACCCATGGAAACAAAGTATATGGGTGCACGGTAGACTCCGTTGGCCCCCAGAGTAATGAACAGCGTATGAGGTCAAGGGTTAACAAGAGTACCGCATACGGTACATAATACGCCCACTTGCAAACTTTCTCTGATTCAACATGCCTTATAACGTTGACATTTTCTAATCTGTGCTTCAGATCTTGATTTCCATATTAAGGTGATACTATTTTTAAAAAAAATGAAGTGAATATCTTATTAAATAAAAAAGTTACAGCTAATCCTCATATTTGCAGATTTTTGAAAAGTGCAACGGCCATAACTCTGTAAAGACAAACTGAATGAACCTCAAAATAAAACTCAGCTTCAGATTTTGTTGCTTAAAACATTTCTGTCAAGTTTCATTTATATCATTTTAATAGTTTTCCCAGAAAACAAGAGACAAACTAAAAGCTGATCGACAAACAAAGCAACGAACACACAAAGTTTAGAATAAAATGACTTACCAAAAACCCCGCAATATATGTGAAAATTCATATTAAGGTTTAACCATATAAAAAAATGAAGTAAATATCATTTCAAATGAAAAAGTTATGGCCATCCTCATATATATTTGCATAGATTTGCATTATTTCTTTAAAGTGCAAGGGCCATAACTCCGAAACGACAAATCAAATGAACCTCAGAATTGACTTAGCTTCAGGTCTTGATGCATTAAACATGTGTGTGAAGTTTCATTAATATCTGTCAGACAGTTTTCCCATGAAACAGCGGACAAACTATATGCATATATTTGCATTATTTTTTAAGTAAAAGGGCCATAACTCCGAAACGAAAAAGTCAAATGATCCTCAGAATCAACTCAGCTTCAGATCTTGATGCATTAAACATTTGTGTGAAGTTTCATTAATATCTCTCAAATAGTTTTCCCAGAAAACAGCGGACAAACTATTTGCATGTATTTACATTATTTTTTAAGTAAAAGGGCCAAAACTCCGAAACGACAAATCAAATGAACCTCAGAATCGACTCAGCTTCAGATCTTGATGCATTAAACATTTGTGTGAAGTTTCATTAATATCTCTCAAATAGTTTTCCCAGAAAACAGCGGACAAACTATTTGCATTTTTTAAGGACAAGGGCCATAACTCTGAAACGAAAAATCAAATGAACATCAGAATCAAGTCAGCTTCAGATCTTGATACATTAAACATTCGTGTGAAGTTTCATTAATATCTGTCAAACAGTTTTCCAAGGAAACTGCGGACAAACAAAATGTTGACGGACGGACGAACGAACGAACGAACGGACGGACAGGGCCACGCCAATATACGACCACCTTTATTAGGTGGGCGTATAAAAAGTTACCAATTCTGATGTCAACAAATCTGTATCCACGTGTAAGTCGTGCATTCGTTGTTGAAGCTTTTCGTCGGACGTCAGTGTAGGCGATAAAGGAACCGACTTTGCTACCGACAGGGGGCGCCTCTGCTCGTCTCGGCTCTTCCGGCGCGTGCGTAATATTTGTCTAGTCATAATGTAATCCTGCTCTTCTGTAAACGAGTTCCTCGAACCGGAATTAAATACATTGTCCGGACTATCTGGTACCTTTAGAAATCCCGGTGAAAGAGACACTTTTCTTTTTGGACAGTCTGTTTGTGGCTTAAGCTTTAACTGCTCTGTAAGCCTTTTGACAGATAGCACATAATCCATAATTGTATATTTAAAACTTTAAATGGTGAACATTTAACAACAGCTATATAACAACACAGTCGAAAGAGATATACAAGTCGAGAGAGATTACAGCTGTTGATACGTAGGTGTTGCAAATACTCTTGACGTATCTTTTCCTGTTATTGATGATAACTTCCGTTCCTGTGTGAAGTGACGGAAACTAAGTTGTTATGTTAACCCCCCCCCCCCCTCCCCCTTCTCCCGCTTTTCACGACTTGACTCGTATTTACAAACAGTTTTGATCCAGATTAGATGCCGAGTAACTCGGCATCTCATCAGGATCCAAACCGTTTACCACTTGATCAAGAGTTTTTCAAAAAAGCTTGATCGAAACGGAAGTGGTCAAAAATGCACTAAATACAATTTTGAGCAGACATTATTTTTTAAAAAAGCGATGCAATTGTGACTTTGTGATGCAAAGCTCGTCATTGTCCCCGTCTGCATTGTTAAATGAGGCTTGCTAACAAAAGGGGTGTATCTTTATTTCATTCTTTTTTAGAAAGAACAATAAGTGGTTGTAATAATAATGCATGTACAGAAATACACCCTACGAAACCGGACATCTAACCATTTCCTTCATATAAACGCTTTTTTTCACGCCTTTGCAAACAGAGCAGACCAAGCTCAGACGATTTTTGAAGGAACCATCTGATCAGAATCTGCTCTGTTTGCTTATGGATTTTAATAAATCTGTTTCTTAAGTTTCTAAAATGGCTACAATGTTCCACCTTCCATACTTCATTATAACTATTGTGTCCATGAATATTCAGTAGATATTGAAATTTGTAATAAACCTAGAACATGGAAAGGGTTAAGTGGGTATCAACCTGGCGAATATTCATGTTTTGCTCCACCCACTTTGGTTAAAATTTTAATTCTTATAGTAATAATATGAAATAAGCAAATGTATTGTCATATCAAATAGCAATGAAGCAGACAGAAAAGACCCAGATCTGGATCTGCTCGGTTTGCAAATGTACCTAAAATGCATCCATAGTAGGTACAGGTTATGAACAAGCAAATATTTCATACAAAAGATAATTCCTGAAATTTTCCAAACAAAACTTTATTTTGTTTTACTGTAAACAGGTAAACTGCATTTCATCAGTCTTCGTTCTAGGTCTACTATAATGCCAAACTGAGGCACTAGTTGAACCAAGCAGCATTTACGCATGAATTTACCCTTATTCAGCTAAAAACGACCCCACTGTCCTTTACAAACTGCCCGTATACAGACCCGTTTCTATGAGATGTGACAAAAACTATATCCGCGGTGTTGCTATGTTAAGCCCCTTCTGTCTCTACTCGCGACCTGGCTCGCATTTGCAAACAGCTTGGATCCTGATGAGACGCCGAGTAACTCGGTCGAGTAACTCGGCGCCTCATCAGGAATCAAGCAGTTTGACAATTTGGCAATTTATTCTCAAAAGCGTGATAAAACCGGATGTAGTCAAAAATGCACTAGATTCAAAATTGAATAAGTTTTACAGCAGTAAAAGAGTCATAGGCTTTTTGGACCCATTTCCTCACAGGCTATTTGGACCCATTTCCTCACAGACTATTTGGACCCATTTCCTCACAGGCTATTTGGACCCATTTCCTCACAGACTATTTGGACCCATTTCCTCACAGACTATTTGGACCCATTTCCTCACAGGCTATTTGGACCCATTTCCTCACAGGCTATTTTTTACCCATTCCCTCATTGGCAATTTTACCCATTCCCTCATAGGCTATTTCACCCATTCCCTCATAGGCTATTTGGACCCATTTCCTCATAGGCTATTTTTTACCCATTCCCTCATAGGCAATTTTACCCATTCCCTCATAGGCTATTTGGACCCATTCCCTCATAGGCTATTTTTTACCCATTCCCTCAAATGCTATTTTTACCCATTCCCTCATAGGCTATTTGTTACCCATTCCCTTAAAATGCTATTTTTACCCATTCCCTCATAGGCTATTTTACCAATTCCCTAATAGGATATTTTAGACCTATTTCCTCATATGCTATTTTAAGATCAAACGTTTTGAATTAATCTTCCGAAATGGAGCATTTACTAGAGAACAGAAAATTGTTTAGAATTGAGTAGTTTTGAAACTATTGTGATAAATAGAGCATTTGCTCCAATAAGCAAATGTTCTATTTGTCACAATGGTATTTTACAGAAAAGTCTTCAATATGAGGGAAAGAGTTAAGATCCAGAATTAGACCTCGTTTTTTCCGTGCCCACGGAAATTACCGAGCACAGCGGGCCATATAGGTAGGAACTATCACAGAATTGGACTGGTACATTTTATTTAAGTAAAGAAGGAGGATACTTGGATAAGGTACACTATAGTACTTTATAGCCTCGCTTAAGGGGACATTTATCTAAGATATGGCACAGTAAAACAATCTCGATTATTCGAACACTCAAATACGTATAATTATTGATCTTTAATACCGGTGGTAGCTGATAATGTATGATGAAGTCATACATAAAACTCCCACGGGAGCTTTCTGCATGACTTCTCTCCTGCATTAACCCATTTCCTCATATTGACGACTTTTGACGACTCTGTAAAAGTCACTTTGTGAAACCATTGTGATAAATAGAGCATTTGCTCCTATAGGAGCATATGCTCTATTTATCACAATGGTTTCAAACTACAAATAACTAAATGTTTCCTTTTCTCTAGTTAATGCTCCTTTTCGGTAGATTTATTCAAAGTCGTTGAATCTAAAAACAGCCTATGAGGAAATGCTTTAAGTAGTCTCCTGCTTAAAAGAGTTTACATTCTTCTGTTCTTATATTTCGAATTATCGTGGTTTTACTTTAATTTACTATACATTCCTATCATGTGATAATGAAGTGTTCTCAGAAATAAATCTTTGAAAGATAAACCAGATGTGTTTGCGAAACACTATGCCCCCGATTATCGCCAATATAAATTTGACCCGTAATTTGACCTTGATATATGACCTTAAAAATGTTCGCTTCCATCAGTTGCACATGCATGCCCAGTTTGAAGTATGTAATGTATGTTCAATGGCTACAAAATTAGTGCCAACGTTAAAGTTGTCCACAAACTAACCAACCAACAGACAACAGACAGGTCAAAAACAAAATGCCCCCCCCCCACCCCACCCCAACCTGATCGGGTGGAGGCATAAAAAAGAAAAGAAACCAATAACAGGGTCAAATAATTACTTAATATTAATAAAATAATAAGAGTAGAACACAATCTGATAGCAACGAGGGTTAGATTTGAAAATAAAGCGTGTACTCAAAGATGGGGAGTCACCTCAAGTTAAACCAAATCAAGTCAAGTCACTTCAAGTCAAGTCAAGTCAAGTCAAGCAATATTTATTTGAATTCCAATGTTTACATCAACAGTAATACCACAATCTCTGTCGAGTTTTTAAAACTGACTGATTCACGCATTTGTGACAAAGAAATGAACAAATACACCAATGAATAAACAGTAACATTAAACATACAATTAAATTTAAATTTTAAGCAAATCTTACTTCTTACATGAATTCTGATCTAAACAAAAACAAAAGTCAAACTGTATGAATTAAGATGGAAAAACATATAATTATATCAGGCAATTAAAATATATTATTACAAAGTAATGATGCATTTAATTAACACTTTCCCTGATCAATATTCATGTAAAATAGCGATATCATGAATATCTATTAGCTTATTTTCTGTAATTGTAAACTTTTCGAGGGATTTTCTTGCTTTGAAAACATATGTAGAATCAGATCTATATCAGTTCAAAAGCAAACAGAACAGACCCTGATCGGACGGGTCCTATAGTCTGATCTGGGTCTACTCTTTTTGCAACTGTTTGAAAATGCAGCTATATAAAGATCATATCAAAGTATATACATGTACATGTATTCTGTCAAGAGCATATATCTACTCAGACCATATATAAACAAACATGATTATTTTACTACATGTACATAAAACAATGCATCACAATGTAATTCCTCCTACTAACCGCGACAATCGATCAACACAAGTCGTTCTGAGCCTTTAAATAGTCAATGATCATTTCACTTTGAATAGTCAATAAACATTTTACTTTAAAAAGTCAATGAGCAGTTTGCTTTAAATAATCCATGAACATTTTATTTTCATTTCTGTTCACACACTTGCTCAAATTATCAAACAGCTTGCTTCCTGATTAGGAGCGAATATGCCAGGGTCGGAACCTCTTTGCAATGGAAATTAAAACTCGCGTTCTGACGAAGTTTCCGTAACACTCTACTCCATGAGAATATTAATTAGATGGTTTTTATAATAGCACATACACATAGGAAAGTTTGGCCATAA
Organism: Azorinus chamasolen; assembly: GCA_963576725.1. Lineage (NCBI taxonomy): Eukaryota > Metazoa > Mollusca > Bivalvia > Cardiida > Solecurtidae > Azorinus > Azorinus chamasolen. Next base: position 56,055,379 of record OY755252.1, read on the forward strand.
CAGAAACTGTGGAACCAGTTCTATATTAGTCCACAAAGAAACAAAGCAGATCCTGATCAAACGACTGCTACTTGATCTAGGTCTGCTCTGTTCACAAAGACGTCAAATGATGTATCTGTCGAGAAAACGGGAAAAGTCCCAGCTATTGTACTTAAAAACTACAAAGCCATAACACGTTATTTATCTATACTTGAGTATACAGTAGCCTGACCCTCTATCAATGGAGCAGCTTCTTCGCCCTGTCTGTGTCTTCTTCTTCTAGATAACCACGTGACAAAAACAGTGGAAATGCATATATATAAACTGGCAGCTATTGCGAAATAAAACATAGCATTATACTCTCCAGTTGTATCTCGTATATACCCTGAAAAGAGAAAACATAAAAACTAGACTGTTACCTGACAGAGCTACAGATAAGGGCGCCTACCCAAATACTAAAATCGTCATTTCTCCAGCAAACCCTATACTATGACCATTCTTTAGACTCGTCTCTTTGAAACGATTCTAATGAGTGGTCACAGTATAGGGTTTGGTGAAGAAATAAAGGAGATATTCTTGAAAATGTTTAAATTTACACACCTTTATGGACCTCTGATTTTTAGATAGTAAAACATCTACTAGTTTGCAATCATATAATTTAGCATGGGAGTCTATAAAAGCAGGTGGTTGCATTACTTTTGTACTATATTAAGCTATCACCTGTTTAAACAATTCATACGTATACTTCTTTTGAGTGGTTGTAGTATTCATGCAGCACAATGCACATGCTTCTTTTCGTATTTTTCCACGTAGATGTGCCGTATCCTCCCTAATAAACAGCCTAATAAAAACCCAAATCTTATAAACGCCCATTGTTATAAACGCCCATTCTTATAAACACCCCTTTTTATAAACGCCAATTCTTATAAACGCCCCTTTCTTATAAACACCCCATTCTTACAAACGTCTCATTCTTATAAAAGCCCTTTCTTATAAATGCATCATTCTTATTAAAGCCCCTTTCTTATAAATGCACCATTCTTATAAACGTCCCATTCTTATGGAGGGAAACTAACGAGCAATAAGACAACTAAAACCCTATACAATAACTATTTAATAAAGAATATTTCTTTTATCAAAATGCATGTAGTAGCTTAATGCAAACTGAAAGCAATAAAGAAGGCTCCTGTAAAAGCTTTCTGTACTGATTTCACTTTGCATTAGGCAACCATCTGTGTACAAAATACATGTACAAGGAGTTAATTTTGAAAAAATCGTAACGCCCCGAGGGCGTTTATTAGAAATAATACGACATTACCTCCTAGGATTCCGCCTAAGAAATTCCCTATTCCGAACATCAAGTTACCCATTGCCATTCCCTGCAGGAACTTGTCTACTCCAGTCACTTCAAAAACCATGGTGGCCACCTGGGCAAGAGCTGTACCAAACCCAATACCATAGATCATGCACGAGACGACGAGAATACCAAAGTCATATACATTTATAACCAAGGCGTGGCCGGTAGCCAGTACGAGGCTGATGTAGATCCAATGCACTGCAGTTGGTACCCTGTTCCGTGTGTTAGAGGAAGACATAGAAATTTGATGTGCCAAAACTGCAAGATGAATTCCAGTAAAACTTGATTTTTCGAAATGTTAGTAATGAAGAAATGATGATATGCCCTTTCAGGCAGGTGGTTGCTTAATGCTCCTATAGGAGCTTTCTGCGTGACTTTCACCCTGCATTAAACAACAACCTGTCTATCAGATGGATAATGATATGTATTTAAGTGTTGGCCGTAAAAGGTTGCCCCGTACTTCATTCTCAGTGTTGTATTTGCTGGTCCTTCGGGTACATTAGTTTTCATGTTATTAGTTTTGAAAATTGAATACTGCTTAAGCCGGTGCTAGGGGCGTGAGTAGTGTTGCAGTTTTAATTACTACTCATGAACAGACTCAATAAAAACCGAGCCTGCAATTTTCTCTTTTTGCATTTCTACTTTTGCTTTCGAAGGATCACCCATTTTCAGAATATTCGAATAATCTAAATTTCACTGTACATTCAGAAAATGCATAAGCATGCTGAACATAAGGTTTTGTAATAAAATACATGTATACATTTGACTATATACAGAGTTCTAGTCATAAACTAAAGAGCGGGAAAACTATGACTGGACAATCGTTATGACTATATACAGTTGAACTTCTATATCTCGAACTCGGATAATTCGATGTAAACGTTCGGTCCTTCAAAATTTACAATACAGAATTGTTCTTAAATGTGTCACTTTCCATATCTAGAAACACGTGTGACAGTTTAATGCAGGTCGAAAGTCATGCCAAAAGCCCCATCAGGAGATTTCAGCATTACTTTAGACCTGCATTAAGCTGTGAACTTCAGGAATTGTTCAGATTAGAATTCAGATAACTCGAACCTCCGATATCTCGAAGTAATTTGCATGATCCCTCCCTTGGAGTTCAAGATATCGAGGTTTAACAGTAAGTCATTCGGCAATCGTTCACATCTAAATAGTGACAGAGACAAAAAATAAAGTATTATACTATCATAAAATCTTATAAAAAGATATAAAAGTAATATTTAAGCATGCTTTATACGTTTCGTTATATAGTTGAACTTTAATATCTCGAACTTCAACCATATAAATTATTTCGAGTTAAAAGAAGTTCGAATCATACGATTTCTAATCTGTACAGTATCTCAAGCTCACAACTTGTTGGGGCTGCGCTATGCGAACATGTGTTTATTCGGAATGGTGGATTTGTTTTTGCATTGTAGCACTGCTTTTAACTTTTACTGAAGAGTTCACATCATCGAACGACAACTATGCTAAGCCCGTATTGCTTTCCAGGCAATCCCCCAATCTCCGCGCAGAGTTATCGTTCGTTACTCTCACAATTGTGGAATAGTAACACGTGAGCACGGGATAGTTTGGCTATGGTATACACTGTATAATCAGATCTATATTATTACATAAATATTATAGCAGTCGCTGACCTCCTACAGCAGCCGTCTGATCTGGGTCTACTCCGTTTGCACAGGCGTCAAAATGCGTCTCTATGAAGTGAAGGGTACCATACCTAATTGGTTTTGTTCGTTCAAAACACGTGTTTGAGTAAGTTTATTTAGAAATATTTTTCCGGGACTTCGACCAGACCTCGAGCAAGGCACTGTCCTCGACTCAGTGATGCTCGAGCTATTACATTTTGACTGTAGGTTGATTTGTGAATATGTAAATGACATTACTAACTTGCAGCCTATTCGCAGACAAGCTCCAACAACCCGTCCCAAACAGTTGCCCACTCCAACAATGGCGACTAGAAGGGATCCCTGGTCACGTGGCTTCCCACGTGACGTCATAATGTCCACAATGAACCAAGGCTCTGTGTTGCCTGAAATTCAAATACGTACATAGATATGTTGCTAATTTATCGATATACAGTTTAACTTCAATACTTTGAACTTCAAGGAACCATACAAATTCCTCCGAATTAACGGAAGTTCGAATAATCCGATTTCTAACTGAGACAATTTCTAAAGTTCACAGTTTAATGCAGGTCTAAAGTAATGCTGAAAGCTCCTACAAAGCTCCTGTAGGAGCTTTTAGTATTATTTTTTAGACCTGCATTAAGCTGTCACGTGCATTTCTAGATATGCACAGAGATACATTTTACATTCTGTATCGTAAATTTTGGAACGTTTACTTCGAGTCATACTGAAGCTCGAATTATCCGAGTTCGAGAAATCGAAGTTCAAATGTTTCTGCATAAATTAACCCCTATTCAGCTGCAAAAAATATGCCTACCCGAATTCTGGTCTGGTACTTTTTTTACTTCCGAGGAATTAAATCGTTGTAAAACAATAGACCGATGTTCACATAGCTTACATCCCAGTGAGGCCTCGAATTCGCAACCTTGCATATCAAAAAACGCCTTTTCACGCATTTGCAAACAGAGTAGACCCAGATCAGACGGCTCCTATAGGAACCAATCGGAACACACCGGGGAACTAATCGGAACACGCCGGGGAACCAATCGGAACACACCGGGGAACCAATCGGAACACACAGGGGAACTAATCGGAACACACCGGGGACCCAGTCGGAACTCACCGGGGAACTAATCGGAACACGCCGGGGAACTAACATGACTCTACAGTTTCTACCAATGCCAAAACCACTTAAGTGTACAACAGAACCGGTCTTAAACGACTGTTGAAAAGAGGTCTAAATTTAGGTCTTTGGCCCAATCACGCATAAGCTATTTTCAGACCCAACTTCGTTTAATAAATCTACTGAAAAGGAGCAGTTACTAGAAAAAAAGAAAAATTAAGAATTGTGTATTTTTGAAACCATTGTGACAAAAAGAGCATTTGCTAATGTGGTTATTTTGCTTCATGTCGATTAATGTCCCGTTTCTACCAACTACGGGCTAATTGGACGCCCCAGAGGTGGTGTGGCGGATACAGAGAATACCGGGCGCGTTGTCCTACTTGCATTATCGATAGAGTTTCTCTAGTTCTTTTAGATGCCCTGTATAAATCATACATCAGCACTCGGATATAAAGTCCAATGCTTTGTTTATCATGTAATAATTTCAAAAAGTGTCATTGACAGATGTGCCAAAAGACGTTAATATGAGGGAATGGGTTAAGACACGTGGTAGCTTAATGCAGGTCGGAGGTAATGCAGAAATATCCATTACTTTTGCCCTGCATTAAGCAATCACCTACGTATTAAGACGCGTATGTTCAATGAACGAATGGTCGCTTAAGACATGTTCTAGTTTACATGTACAGTTGAACTTCGATATCTCGAACTTCAAGGGACAATATCAAATAAGTTCAAATAACAGTAGTTCGAGTTATCCGATATCTTACATGTACAATTTCTCATGTTCACAGCTTAATGCAGGTCTAAAGTAATGCTGAAAGCTCCTGTAGGAGCTTTCAGCATTACTTTAGAACTGCATTAAACTGTCACATATGTTTCTAGATATCCGTTGTGATACATTTTAGAACAATACTGTTTTGTAAGTTTTGGAAGGACTGAACTTTTAGTTCGAGTTATCCCGAAGTTCGCGTTATCCAAGTTCGAGATACCGAAGTTCAACTGTATTGCAAACTCTCTGTAAATACATTACAAACCTGTTAACCCGATGAGGAAAAAGTTGAATATAATCAGCACAAGGACCACATCTTTCAGTAAGCTTACATCGAGAATTTTCTCGTTCTTCTTTTCACCACCTTTATAATAGTCTTTTGATGTGTATAGAAGTATTCCGCATGGAACAAGGTTCAGATTCAGGGCACCAATTAGTAGGTATGCGCCATACCACTGGTACTCGGATATGAATGTCTCGGTGAGGACTGGTAAAATAAACTGACCGACACTCTGGCCCACGGACAGGAATATAAGCGGAAGGCCGGAATTGTCATGGAATAATAGACTGACGCCGATATAAGATCCGAGGTAACAAATACACATACCAATTCCTGAAAAAAGCACGAAAACTTCTCTGAAGCGACCGACAGAATAGAGGTCTATTTCTGGGGCTTGGAGGCAGGTGGCAGCAAAATGCATGACGAAAGTAATGCAGAAATCTCCCTTTGGAGTTATCTACATTACGTTCACCATGCATTAAACAACCATCTGCTTATAAAAATAGAACTATCACTAAAGTTGATGAAATACCCCCGCTAAGCTGTCTTGATCGCAAATCAAACTAAATTTTAAAAAGGACCATAATTCCATAAACAAATTTGACAGAGTTATGTACTCTTGCCTATACATGAAGCTTGTGGTGGTGAACACGTGTTCCAAGTTTCAAAGCTTTATCTCACAGGGTTATGAAAATAAATGGGCTTTAACAAAAATCTTTGTTGTGTACTCTTGGCTACAGATGAAGATTGTGATTATAGACAGTGTAAAAGTTTCAAATCTTTATCTCAAAGGTTAATGTAAAAAAAAACGTGGACTTAACCAGGTTATGCCATGGACAGACAGACAGACCAACCATAAAAAGCGCCATAATTATGTCAAAATGATTGACAAATTTATGTTCTCTTGCCTGCAATGTGGTGGTAGACAAGTGTGTAAAGTTTCAAAGCTTTATATCAAAGGTTTATGTAAAGAAGTGGACTTAACCAGGTTGTGCCTACCAACCATAAAAAGGGCTATAATTCTGCTAAATTGTTCGACAGAGGTATGTACTCTTGCATGTAGATGAAGCTTGTGATGGTAGACACGTGTGTAAAATTCCAAAGCTTTATCTCAAAGGGTTATGTAAATAAGTGGAGTTAACTAGTTTGTGCTACGGACGAACATGTCATGGACAGACAGACCAACCGTCCAGCCGACCAACCGACCAACACACTGACTCCTATATGCCCCCTCTCAAACTTCGTTTGCGGGGGTATAAATATTCATATATAAAGGTTACCCTGTCTTGAATGACCATCAAAAAGAGCTGTAATTATGGGTATGTTAGGCAGCTTGTAGCTTAATGCAGGTCCAAAGTAATACAGAAAGCTCCTGCATTAAATAGTCGCCTGCTTTTAAAGACTGCTATGTTGATTGGCCGCTTAAAATGTGTTCTACTGTGCTCGTTTTGTGGTCGCTTATAGAGAGGTTCTACTACAGATACGATAAAACAAAAAAACATTCTGCCTCTTCATGTAAATTATCATGTGTCTTATACATTCTGAACTGAAATATTTGTCCATGTATATCATTCCTGTCGAACTTAATTTCCTATCCGATTAACCTTAAATATGGTTTCCGATAGTTTCGGACTCTAGTCGTTTTGGCTACTAGCCATCTCGGACCCACGTCGTTTCTGCCTTTGTCGAATCGACCTAGTTCGTTTCGGCCCCATTATAAGATACAGTCTTTTTACACCGAATTGAATGCAGGCGAATATCATTCATTACTATAAATGGAAATTATGATATGACTGAAAGCAGAGAACCCATATACTGATCTAGTTTACAGTTGATTGATTGTTAATAAGGTGATAAATACAGCTTTCAGCACAAATATATCGATAAATACAGCAAAACAACCTCTGAACCGGACTTTGAATTGGTATAAATATCGGTCTTGGAGACAGATGGCAGCTTAATGCAGGGTGAAAGTCGTGTACAAAGCTCCTCTAGGAGCGTTCTGCATGACTTTCACCCTGCATTAAGCAGCCACCTGACTGAAGGTGTCTAGATTCCTCTTTATTAGAATTCCGGTTTAGAGGGGTGTAGGACAGTGGAGAAGGTTAAATACGTAGTGGAATGTGTGTTGCTTCAAAAGGCGTCGCTGTCATGTAACGCGTTAACCCATTCCCTCATATTGACGCCATTTGAAGCCTCTGTAAAAGCCACTTTTTGAAACCATTGTGATGAATAGAGCATATGCTCCATAGGAGCAAATGCTCTATTTATCACAATGGTTTCTAAACTACACGCACGTTGACACATTCCCTCATATTGACACTTTTGACGTATCTGTAAAAGTAACTTTTTGAAACGATTGTGGTAAATAGATTATTTGCTCCATAGGCGCAAATTCTGTATTTATGAAAATCAACCATTACACAATTCTAAATTGATTCAAAACTACACAATTCTTTATTTTCCATTTTTTATAGTAAATGCTACTTTTCGATGTAATAGGTTAATGGTATTTATGACCGGAGTCTTGCATGAATATTCATGAATATTTATCAAGTAAAGTACCCGTGATGACTCCTGAACAGACTATAATAGTAGATACATCGTTGGCGAAGTAGTTGACAGACAGGAACACACTGCCTACTCCCCCTCCTATCATCACCACAGGACCCGGACCGTACTTCCTGATCCATCTTACGAACAGTATTCCTGAAACAACGACCTTTTGTCTTTTAACAATAACCCTTTGCCTCGACTATACGCCTTTTTACGTCTATGCAAATAGAGTAGACCCAGATCAGACGTCTACTGTCGGAGCCATCTGATCAAGTTCTGCTCTGCTTGCTTATGGGGTTAAAGATCTGATTCATCAGTTTATGCCATGACTACAAGTTCCTCTGCTCATACGCTACTATGATTAACCCTTGGCTTGCTGAATTTTAAAATACATTTCTCCTTCTTTACCCATGCCCTGTTGTGTAATTACATATATATTCACTGTGTACAAGTATTGCGCTGTGCAATCACTGCTGTGGAGTGCACTGGTTGCACAATCAACTTGTAAATAGTGCAGACCCTGATGAGACAGCTCCTGCAGGAGCTGTCTCATCCTGGGTCTTCACTATTTACAGGTACGTATATTGACGTGAATAGCAAGCGAAGGGTTAATCATCTAATTTTATGAATTATCAAGAAGCAATTTCAATTTGTATAAGGTAATACAGCTAAAACACACAGAATAGGGTACCAGTCGTTTTTGCTTAATATGGCGGTAGTACATGATCAACGAGAAGATATTGGCAGAACACAAATAATTTATTCAGATTCAACTTTATATTTGAGAAAAAACATGAAAAAGTAAGACGAAAAAACAACATAAAAACTTTCCTATCTTTTGATTTAACTCTTTCGGCGCCAATGTCGTCTGTTGGCACCGTTGAAAACAGTGCAGTCCCAGGTCAGATGCCGCCTCTTCAAGACGGCATCTGACCTTAGACTTCACTGTTTTCTGTATTATTTCAGCCCAAGTATACAGGTTTTTAAAAACAAATGTTTTACTAATATACCTTTATTATTTAGTTTAGAAGTATATAAGTTATACGAAATTATTATTGCAGACGACACTTTTAATTTTGGCGCCAAATTATTGATGTTTTAATATGACACATATGAGTCATGCCACGTGAAAATTAGTCTTACGACACTGCAAATAGCAAATATTCTGGGTCCATGCTTATAAAACGTTTAGATGAGTCTGAGTTCGTTCTCAAGCCTTTGATTGGTCAGATATGAGCCTTTGGCTCAAATCTTACCAATCTAAAGCTTGAGATCTCAAATCTGACCAATCAAAAGCTTGAGAACGAAACTCAGACTCAACTAAAAGCTTTATAAGCATGGACCCTGATCAGAGTCTGCACTAACTGCTATAGTAGTGGAAACACTATTTATGATTCTGCCAAGTGACCGTGTTGACTTTGATCAGACCCCGTATTGGAAACTCTGTGGCAGATCGGCAGAACTGCCCTCTCAAACTGTTCAAACTTGCTTGGGTAAAGCATGAAAATAAGATACAATCATACATTGTCTCTTCATGTACACCATTCACCATTGATATACCTATACATGTACGTATTATCATATATTAAAGAGTAAAACCAATTTGCATATTGCCCATTATAGAGCCCTGTCTTGACAAAACCCAATACAAGAATGGGGCATGTGATAACACAATAGTAAACATGACAAATGTTATTTTAGAATGTATCATTGTAAGTATATATCTCACAGGATGGAAGTCGTACCAGATCATTTACTGTAATAATCAAGGCATTGTCTATGAGCCATTTCGCGAGAACTTATTCTAAACAGTGTAGACACTCGTAAACCAAATACATTGAAACGCATTTACTGCTCAGGATATGCTATATTTGCAGCATTAACTCTGTCGTCTGCTAACTTTGTCGTCTGCTACAAATTTTCATTTTTTTTTATTTTCTTTATTTTTGTTTCAAAAACATAGTAACAGTAACAAACAGTTTGGATCCAGATGAGACGCCGATGGTTAATGGAGTAAATGTTGACCCTTACGAGTGACAAACAGAACAGAACATAATTATTTTTGGTCACTGTATACATGTCAACAAAAAAAACCTACATTATTTTGGTCGTCTCACGTGCATACGTATATCTAGCCAAATGGTGAAAACGTTTGAATGCTTGCGAAATAAAAGCATGAAGATAAACAGACACACTATGAATTCTAGCACTGAAGCCCAGAGCAGACGACATAATACCAGCCGTCTAGTTCGGGTCCAGATCGTGCACTGGCAAGATAGATAACTACAGTCTCGTTATAAGACGACCAGTTCACGACCTCATATTCAAAATCTAACTGTCACGATATCTCTGAACTTAGTAATACAGTAGCCCGTAAAAAATAATAGAAAACCGTGTGTTTTGGATTAATGCAATAAGCATACCTCGTAATGCATATAATATTTTTATAAGCTTTACCCTTTCACCGCCAATGTCGCATAAATGCACCACGACAAATAAACAATTTACCCATTTGCGCCCAGTGGGTTCTTCCATGCGTATATATTGGATCAGTCCATTTTTTATCTAAGGGTTGCCTGGCCTAAATTTTCAATTTCGTTTTGTTTTATATTGAAATTCCTTTCACCAAACAGTGTAGACTCTGATCAGACGCCGCATTATGCGGCGTCTGATCAGAGTCTACACTGTTTATCTATGTCCCATATATTCGATCGTGGGAACAAATGGGTTAATTATACAGTCTCTATTAATCAGTTTATCCCAAATCTGATTTGCGGTAATAAATGATTAGGGGAGCTTTTGTCAGATTTAAATTAATGTTTTTTCCAGCAGGTTTGTCTGATGTAATATTGTACATACATGTATAATACGTTTATACATGTATACGCAGTGTTTATGGCTGAAGGATTTATAGAGATGGTACAGTGCTCTCTCCCTACAACGGCCCTCTCAATAACGATTCCCTCCTTACAACAACGCATGTCACTGTTTCCGAAACAACAAGGCTCGAGAAACAACCCTTTTCCATCGTATTTTCATTATGCCTCCATCAAACCCTATGTTGTGACCACTCTTTAGAATCGTCACTTTGTGACGATTCTAAAGAGTGGTCACAACATAGGGTTTGATTGAGGCATAACGGTTTTAGTTCTCGAAATGCACCTTATCTGGGGATCTGCAAACAAGCTAGTTATGTTTGATTTTTCCTCCCTATAACAACTCCCTCTGAACAACACATACAATCTTCGTATCCCAAAGGGTGTCGTTGTAGAGAGGGAGCACTGTATATATTTTAGCAAGGGAAATATAGTTTGTGTACGTCCTGAAAACACTGTGATTATAGTTCATTTTTGAACAGCATTGTTCACTGACATTTATGTAGATGTAAAGTATGCGTATATTTACTGTAACCATTATGAGACTTTAATAAGGATATTTATAAAGTCACTTACGTTTTTATTTTTTAATAATTACTTGATACTAAATTATCATTGAATTTATTATGTATCAAGATCATGTATTTTGTATTGATTATAAACAAAAATCACTCACAATGCCCATTCTTTTATCAAATTAAGTTCTACTTTGCCTTAACAAAATTATTGAAATAGTGTGTGCATCTCTTTCTTCATCAGTATAGAAAATATAAGTAAATTGAAGATGTGAACTAGCAAGTTTGGAGATTCGTGGTAATTTACAGAGGTGGCAACTCAAAAGGTTGGCAAAGTGGGAACAAATCAACATATCATAAAAGCAAACAAATAGTTATGGTTAGCACGCAGGCAAACATATAGTTATGGTTAGCACGCAGGCAAACATATAATGGTTAGCACGCAGGCAAACATATAGCAACAGTCAACATAGGGCAAATTACTGTACACGGAACCATATAGGCAAACATATAGGCCGTCATACTATAATAGTCAACATGAAAGCATATAATAAAAGTCAACTTATAGACGTTGTATAGTCAACATACAGTTGAACGCATTGTAATAGTCAAATATAGATTAACGCATTGTACTAGTCAACATATAGATTAATGCATTGTAATAGTCAACATATAGATACACACATTCTAGTCAACATACAGATGAACGCATTGTAATAGTCAAATATAGATTAACGCATTGTACTAGTCAACATATAGATGAACGCATTGTACTAGTCAACATACAGATGAACGCATTGTACTAGTCAACATACAGATAAACACATTGTATAGTCAACATATAGATGAACGCATTGTAATAGTCAAATATAGATTAACGCATTGTACAAGTCAACAAATATATACACACATTCTAGTCAACATAGAGATAAACTCATTGTACTAGTCAACATATAGATACACAAATTGTATAGTCAACATAGAGATAAACTCATTGTAATAGTCAACATTGTAATAGTCAAACTATAGATAAACATACACACATTCAAGTCAGCATAGAGATAAACTCATTGTAATAGTCAACATATGGATAAACACATTGTAGTCAACTTATAGATAAACACATTGTAATAGTCAACATATGGATAAACACATTGTAGTCAACATATAGATAAACACATTGTGATAGTCAACATATAGATAAACACATTCTAGTCAGCAAATAGATAAACACATTGTAATAGTCAACATATAGATAAACACATTGTAATAGTCAACATATAGATAAACACATTCTAGTCATCATATAGATAAACACATTGTAATAGTCAACATATAGATAAACACATTGTAATAGTCAACATATAGATAAACACATTGTAGTCAACTTATAGATAAACGTATTGTAATAATAAACATAAAGATGATCACAAATGACTTTTTTGAGAAACAGTAATGCTAAATCGACACCGAGATCATCCAAATCGGTCAAGAACTAAGGGATTTATAGCCATATAATTTTTTAAAACTTTAAAATTTCAATTTAAAAAATTACAAACGCTTATATCTCGACATTTATGAGCGTTAGTACGTACAATTGAACTTCAATATCTCGAACTTCAAGGGTCCATATAAATTATTTCGAGATAACAAAGGTTATAAAAAATAAAAACGCTTATATCTTGACAACTATAAGCGTTATTGTTATATTACGTTTTGATTGGTTGCAATGGGAAATATTTAATGTACTGAAGTAACCTTTACTTAACTAACCGTGGCATGAGTCGATCGTGCAAACAGTTTGTATCCAGATGAGACTCCGAGTAACTCGGCGTTTCATCAGGATCCAAACTGTGTGACATTTCTAAAAAAGGTTTGTCAATACTTTCTCAAAGGCTTGATCGGGTCGGAAGTAGACAAAATTGCATCAGATTCGAGGAGACATTTCTTTTTTAATTTATTTAATAGCGTTTTTTTTTTCCTTCTTTGAACGGTACCGGGGAACGGACCCGTTCCCAATTCGACACGGACCCGTACCAATTTGACGACAGGACCCTTCCCAATCAAAATAATTCAAATAACGGACCCGTTCCCAATCAAAATAAACACATTTCCCAACATGTCAAATCATTTTCCCCTTAATTCATAGCAAACTATCCAAATTCAAACTTATCTTTTGCCATAATGTAGGTCTACAATGAACGTGTTTGGGGTACGTATAAAACCATACCACTAAATACGGTCGCATTTCGGAAACGGTCCTGACAAAGATCTATACATGCCCCTTCATCGAGACTGGTTTACGTTCAGTGATAATAAATCTACAGATAGTGTCAAGAGTTTACAATTCCCAATCTGAAGGGCACCGGACCCGTTCCCAATTGGGTGAAGAAAAAACAACGTGCTTTACGTTGCAATAATGGCTAACAATAGACTGTATACCTCCACCAGCAGTTATCCCGGAGTAAAGGCTTTGGATAAGGGCTGTCTGGGACCTTGAAGCACGGAAGACGGTAACCAGTTCGGCATACATTACACCGAGGCCGTAGGTTATACCGCTACACATCAGCAACATCATTGTGCAGGCAACCATCACAGCCAGCTTCCGGAACAAAGATGGCGACGGTTCCGCTCTTCAGGTATGACATGAAAGTGTACATTGACAGAAACAGATGTGTGTATATAATACTTCTCATGCTAAACCCCTTAAAATGTGAGTCATATATATGTATAGGTAAACTTGTCATTTAAGTTCGTTTTGTTGTTCAATTCATTTCTAAATATATGTGCTGCAGAGACCCAAATTTAAACTCTTTAGAATCGTCTCTTCGAGCTACAGGAGCTGTCAGCAAATTTTATTACTTTAGACCTGCATTAAGCTGTGAAATTGCTCAGATTAGAAATCGGATGACTCGAACCTCCATTATCTCGAAGTAATTTGTATGATCCCTTGAAGTTCGAAATATCAACTAAACATGTGTACATACGGCTGTAGGGCGCTCGTATATAACCAACGGGCGCATTACTGAGAAAATAATCCGACCGATTTGTGTACAAATATAAATGTCCAAAACGACCATTCAAAAGGAGTCTTAAACTGGAGTTTTAAGCAGAGGATAACTTAATGCAGAATGAAAGAAATGCAGAACGCGTTGCTTTCATTCTGTATTAAACATCCATCTGCTTTTAAAGATCACCCATGTTAGCTTATTGGCCCTTTATTCCAGGGCGTACTTCCTTATCTATCTACCTGTGCCTTTTAACCAAAGCCCCGTATTACATATTTACGCCCCTTTTAATGCGTTTACAAACTCAGATCAAACGGCTTCTGTAGGATCTGTCTGAGCAGGGTCTGTTCTGTTTACTTATGGAATAATAAAGATCTGATTCTACAGATTCTGTCATGGTCAAACGTTTCTGTGTTTATATGCCATTATGAAACTTCAGTTGATTTCAATATTTCTATAATGAATATACAGTAGAACCCCTCTAATGCGACCACTTAAAGAATACGCATAGCTGCCTTTATAAGCAGGTGGTTGCTTAATACAGGACAAAAGTAATGCAGAAAGCTCCTCTAGGAGTTTTCTGCATTACTTTTGTCCTGCATTAAGCTACCACCTGCATCTAGCACCCAGAATTGTACCTATTTTAGGTGGTCGCATTAGCGCGGGTTTACTGTACATGGAGTAAAATACTAAGTGCTTGTTTTTATAAAAGTTCTATTTTAAGCTGTTTGTCCTGATCCCATTTACCCATTTGCGCCCACGATCCCATATATGGGACGTAGGCAAACAGTGTATACTCTGATCAGACGCCGCATTATGCGGCGTCTGATCAGAGTATACACTGTTCGCTGACAGGAAATTCAATATAAAACAAAATAAAAATTAAAATTTAGACCAGACATCCCTTAGATACAAAAAAGAACTAATCCAATATATAAGCATGGAAGAATCCACTGATAACGACTCCCATTTTCAAACAGCTTTTATACAGATGAGACATTGAGCAACTCGGCGTCTCATCAGGATCCAAGCTGTTTGACATTCAGTCAATAATTTCTCTTAAGCTTGACCGATTCGAAAGAAATAAAAAAAATCAACCATATTTGAGCAACTAGTATGTTTTACATGTGGCTAAGGGTCAATGAAGGAAATGTTACCTGTGTTTGTTGATCATTTTGTTGTTGTATTTTTCAGTCACAATGATTAAATTTCTGTGAATACAGAGTAACAGCGACGCACAATTTCAAGTACGTATGTACTAAAATTCAACAGCCACTGTTCCGTCATACACTTTTTGTTTCTCAAACCTATATCCTTGTATTTGTATGCCATAAATACTGCAATCCAAAATTACTGAAGAAGTAAGTTTAAAGGCGTGGTCTGGATATAGTATGGAGATCGGGTTTTCTTAAATCCAAAAGGTCTGGAAAGTTCGCTACAATAGCTTAAAGGTTTGCAACTAGATTTCAACCGGATGGTAAGGAGTTTATCCCTTACCCTCAAGAGCTATTTTAGACCCAACTTCTTTTGAATAAATCTACCGAAAAGGATCATGTACTAGAGAAAAGGAAACTTTTAGATGTATGTAGTTTTGAAACCATTGTGATAAATAGGGCATTTGCTCCTACGGAGCAAATGCTGTATATATCAAAATGGTTTCAAACATGGACTTTTACAGAAGTTTCAAAGTATTTCAATATGAGGGAATGATAAAAGGTAAGTGATCCGCCTTCAACCGGATGGTAAGGCATTTAATATGCGTGGTCATATGTATTCTTTGTCCGCTGTGAACTATATAATGTCTATTCAGCTTAAATATTTGACTTCTTCGATTCGCTTAAGGTTTTGTAAAATTATGAAAACGAGTGTCAGAGATCTTGAAGTCTAATCGAGGTGTCAAACAGTTTGGATCCATGGATCCGAGTTACTCGCCATCTCATCTGGGTCCAAGCTGTTTGCGAATCCGAGTCAGTCCGCAGATGGTATAATGAGCGTTTAAACAGTACAGCGTACTTTAACTACCCTAAAACTTCAGACATCCAGTCTCCCCTCTCCGTGTTTTTGTTGTGTGTGGGTTTTTTTTCAATTTGAATAAGGGATTTTGACCACTGCCATTTTGATAACTTTAAATTAGACTGCCACAGTAGGAAACGGTGTAGACCCTGATCAAACTGCTTTTTTCAGGAGCAGTTTGATCTGGGTCTACACTATTTGCCTACGTTCGTCTGTCCGAATAATTACTGTAAATAGGGTATTCCGAATCAACTTCTACTTATGCGATATGCGGGAAGATTGCTGTTTAAGGTCTACGTCACGCACGTGACCCCATGTGACCTAGTTCTAGTTGTTCATGGCTTGAAGGTTTGGAATTCTTGTAAACATTATTCTGCAGGGGGAAAATAACTTTCTTTTTACTTGCGATTCGTTCAAGCGTTGGAGAAACTATTCACTGAGTGTCAAACAGCTTGGATCCAGATGAGACGCCGAGTTACTCGGCGTCTCATCTGGATTAAATTTGTTTGCAAATGCGAGTGTTTTCATGACCGGCATGATCAGGATTAAGGTTACGTAACAATCTTTTCAGTGACGTAGTAATAAGAGTGCGAAACAAGGTTGGATCGTGATGAGATGCCGAGTTACTCGGTGTCTCGTCCAGGTCCAAGCTGTTGTTAAGGTAGTCATAGGTTCTCTCGTAACAGATTAAAGGTTTAAAAGAAGGTAACGAATTCAATCCTTGAACTATATGTATACATGCCTCTGATATGGTATACTGTACCTGGACAAAGTGCTCTCAACTTCCCTATATAAATACATGTACAGTAAAACCTCTCTATAACGGCCACTAAATCGTGTTAATTAGTTGGTATTTAGGGCAGGTGAAAATAGGCTGCTTAAAGCAAGGTGAAAGTAAAACAGAACGCTCCTACAGGAGCGTTCTGTTTTGCTTTCACCTTGCTTTAAGCAGCCACCTGCCTGTAACACAAAATACTTGATGTAATTTAGTGGCCGTTATAGAGAGGTTTTACTGTATTATCAAAACAGGTGGTCTAAATCTGGGCATCCTTTAAGACCGGGTTCACGCCTAAGCATTTCTCTCATAGAAACAAAGCCTTTCGCTCACAGAGACACGTTACGTTGCCTTGTAAACAGAGTAGACCCAGATCAGACGGCTCCTGTGGGATGCATCTGATCAGGGTCTGCTCTGTTTACTTGTGAAATAATATAGATCTGATACTGCAGCTTCCGCCATTGTTGCCCTTTGTTCGTGGTACGATTCTAAAATACAGCTAATTATCATTCATATATTCATTATTTCTCTCGTGAATATTCATGAGGGAAGGTGGTTATTGCAAGACCAACATTATGAAGAGTGTTCTATAAGGAGTTTTCCGTTATACTTTCATCCTGCGTGAACCAGCTACAGTAAAACACCGAAACTAAATCAAGCATCATTAAGACATGTGGCAGCTTAATGCATGATGAAAGTCGTGCAGAAAGCTCCTCTATGAGTTTTCTGCATGACTTTCACCCTGCATTAAGCAGCCACTGTCTAAAATGACACAAATTCTTCATTTCTAGAATTTCGAAGTATCGAGTTTTTACTGTACATGCAGGGGCGTAGCTAGCGATACGCACTTACGCACGTGCGTAACATAAATATAAAAGGTGAAAACATTATTATGGCTAAAATGCCAAAGCAAAGTGGGTAAGCGTTGACAGACGTTCTGTTTTGTCATGTAAGTTTTAACCAAATCCCTGTTATTGATGCCTGTATAAAAGTCAGCTTTTTAACCCTTTCCCCATAGGCTATTTTTAGACCCAGCCTCTTTGAATGAATCTACCAGAAAGGAGCATTTACTAGAGAAAAGTAAAAGTTTAGAATTTTGTAGTTTGAGAGGAGTCGAGTCAAACAAAGTCAATATGAGGGAAATGGTTAAGAGACATATACATGTCTTTGGGTTAACCCATTCCCTGATATTGACGACTTTTGACGACTCCGCGAAAGTCACTTTGTGAAACCATTGTGATAAATAGAGCATTTGCTCCTAGGAGCAAATGCTCTATTGATCACAATGGTTTCGAACTACAAAATTATATTTTAAAAAATCCTTTTCTCTAGTTAATGCTCCTTTTCGGTAGATTTATTCAATGAGGTTGTATCTAAAAATAGCCTATGAGGTAATGGGTTTGCAAATCTCACGTGTCAGTTTGAAAGGTAAGACAATTACGTTATTATATAGCCTAACTTAATCAAATTTACATTTTACTATCAAACTATTTAAAAATGCTTGGTTGCTTTTATATTTTACAAACTATTTAATTGTTTAGTTACGTAAATATCTTATACAGTAAAACCTCTCTTAACCGGCCTTTAAATTTAGTATGAATATCGGTCTTGGAGACAGGTGGCAGCTTAATGCAGGGTGAAAGTCATGCAGAAAGCTCCTAGAGGAGCTTTCTGCATGACTTTCACCCTGCATTAAGCAACCACCTGCCTAAAAGTGTCTAAATTCTTATCTACTAGAATTCCGGTTAAGAGAGGTTTTACTGTATACATGTACATGTTCTGATATATGAACTCTGCTGTATTTAGACACGATACCCTTTACACATCTGTTAGGCTAAATAAAGATTATCTGGATATTTAAAAAAAATAATACCTGTATAATAATATTGGTCATGAACAAACAACACATCATTAAACGTTAAACAATACGGTGTATATCAAAATTAAGCTGCTGTCGAAGCTTACGACAAAATGACAACTGTTGCCTACGACTGGGTACGACAGTTTAAGGGATATAAATAAACACATGGTTTAAAACTTCCGGTGTAAACATACATTGGGACAGGGCATGCATTGGGTCGGACTTGACTCGTAAAAATATAAATATTAAAATGCCGCCTCATCCACATTGTCACTGGCGAGGAGTGAAAGTAAGTACTGTTAACCCGTTACTTCATGAATATTCATGTATGAAATTATGAATGCATGTATATTAATTAACTGATATATTTAATTACGTGTAAAGTGGCTTATGCATCCACAGGCGAAGTTTTAGTCCTGGTATATGAACACAATTTATAATGATTGGTCAGACCAGACACTCTAGAACTTTATCTATATTACTCTATAAGCAAACAGAACATACCCTGATCAATCAGAAAGCTCCTGTGAGAATTGCTGATCTAGGTATACTCTGTTTGCACAGACGAAATGATGTGTACATACGTAGTAGCCTACGTACTACAACTTACCAGTGAGATAGACCGTTAATGGACATTATGCTGAGACATGCCACTGATAACAAGGTTTATTCTTTCGCTGCAAATGTTACATCTGTAATTATATATGCAAACAATTTGAATCCAGATGAGACGCCGAGTAACTCGGCGTCTCATCAGGATCCAAACTGTTTGTTACTGTGCCTGTTTTTGAAACGGAGAAAAATATAAACAAAATGAGAATTGTAGCTGATGATAAAGTTGGCAAACGGCGCAGTTTGGCAGCGACATATTTAGCAGCAGAAACAGCAACGCCATATTTCTTGATATATACAATGCGGTA